>CM050325.1:106643216-106659535 GCA_027475135.1 Bactrocera correcta | reverse complement strand
AGCAGCCCACTTGCGAGGTGCTAATTTAATAGAGTCGCTTTAGTAGGCGTTGGAACGAACAGTTGCAGTGACAGCGAGACGACAACAACTCAATGTAGCTTGATACAGCATAATACATACTAATACATACAGACTTTCGTCGTTTGCATTTTAATATTAAACAAGCTTAGACTATCGCTAACGCAACTCCATCGAAGTTCAGCACAATGACTTTATGTAATTAAGCTTAATAGTTACTGTGTTAAGTAAGAAGATGTCTTAGCAGCTGCCTTATTTTAAGCGCTAACTACATTTGATTTTATTTTCATACTACTACTACTACTTTGTCGGTCATTTAACTGAACGTTTTTTATACATATAGTATGTATCTATGCTTCAGTTCTTTAGTTAAGATTATCTACTTTATTACTTAACATTCACTTACTAATGACCTTTTCAAGCTTACTTACTTTCACACAACGCTTGGAAGATCATATTTAACATAAATATTTATATTTTTATGTGGCTTCAAGCCGAACACTTCTAGTTATGTGTCAAAGTGCATTAAACTCGCAGTCGAAAGATGGATGTGAGTTTTAAATAATTTTAAGTGGCGCAGAAAAACTAAGATCTGATAAATATTTGTTGCTAAGTGCTGTGCTTTATTTGTATAATAGCTAAGAGAGTGGAGCTCAATGTTTTGATTTAGTAACATATTTAAGCAAAAACGCCTTTCATCTCTTATTTGTGAAAGATCGCTAATTTTCTATTGCACCAGTGTTATGGAAAGAGTTTTATTAAGTAACACGTCAATTGAAAAGTCCCTGGCCTGACACATCGATGTCACAACTAGAACTTATCCCATAAAATATTTATTTGTAGTTAGCCCTAACTTTCAAGAAATGTGCGTATAAATTTGACAGATGTCGGATCATTAGTTTCTTAATTATATTATTTTGAGTGAAGCAGCTTTTGTTATTGTGAAAAATGATTGATTGAATGGTTAACCGGACTCTGCAGTCCAAAAATTTTAATTATGATATTAGCTGTACGAATATTTATATGAAAAGTGGGAACTTGAGATAGATAGCCGATAACCGAGTTTAGATTTAGAAATCTACGATCTCTATTCGAACAAAAGATAGAAAAGTATTGGCTTCATAACTAGATTCGTGCTGTTTTTTCGAAAATTTGAATTTTTATTTAAGAAAAGTGTGTACAATAGTATTATTCAAAGTATCTAAAGCTACAACATTATCCTAGCTTTCAGGGGAAATTTGTGGCTTACATCCGCAAAGAACTGCGCCGGTTTGGAGGCTAAGAATGAATCAAGTCAATATTTGAGACCCTTTTCTGATCTAAGCCGTAATACAGTGCAGGCATTCCGTACTGACCGAAACAATATATAGTCAGAGGTGCAAAGCACTCTGGGTATAGCCCGGACATAAGGCGGGTGTGAGGCAAAACATCACAGTCGCTGTTTCCAAATCGCCACCGGCATTAAATTTTTAGATTTCGTTATACATATATATATATATATATATATATATATAGGAATACACCTTTCAAGTATATCATAAGTTCGATGCAACCAAAATCAGCGTTTTTTCTTACTTTAAATATCAAATGTTCCATAGAAGTTCTCTGATTTTGTCAGGACCTCAGAAAAGCTCCGATGTACCACAGAAACGCTCTGATTTTGTCCGAATCTCAAAAAAGTCCCGAGTGAATTTTTCTATGAAACAATCTTTTTAATCTAAAATAATACTACTGTGCCCAAAAAATAAGGTGACATTTGAATTTAAACTGCGCGCGTCGAAGGCTTTGGAGAATTATTTTTTTTTTTTAGGTTGTCAGTACTGTCAGTCACATTTATGTCAAATTCCATGTCAAAATATTCATTAGTGTTTGAGATACGTGTCGTTTTGTGAGCTGCTAAAAGTGAGTTTTTCGGTTTTTGCGATGTCGAAATTTGTTGAGCAATGAATTTGCATTAAATTTTGTTTACGGAATCAATTTTCTGCTGCGGATACGTTGAGGATGGTGCAGAAAGCCTTTGGTGATGAGGCTATCTAAAAAAAAAGTTTACAAGTGGTTTAGTGAGTTCCAAGCCGGCCGTGAACGTGTCGAAGACGAAGTGTGTCCAGGGCGACCATCAACCTCAACCGACGAAGCTCACGTTCAACAAATCAAAGATTTGGTGTTGCAAAACCGCCGATTTACAGGTACAGACCTTGCTGATGAAGTTGGCATATCGAAAGGCTCAGCCAATACCATTTTGAAGGATGTTTTGGGCCTCAAGCGCGTCAAATCTCGACTGGTACCGAAAACATTGAATTTTTTGGTAAAAAGTCGTCGCGTTGAAGTGTGTGAAACGATGCTTTCCGACTACCAGGGTGTCATGAAATGCATTATAACTGGCGATGAGACTTGGATCTATGCTTACGACCCCGAAACAACCGATCAATCGAGCGAATATCGTGCCAAAAGAGAGCCGAGACCAAAAAAATCGCGCCAAAGTCGCTCAAAAATCAAGGTCATGTTGACTGTTTTCTTCGATTATTTCGATCATTTCGCCAAAAACACAACCCATATCATTCCGCAACCACCGTATTCACCTGATCTGGCGCCGTGGGACTTCTGGCTGCTCACCAAGCTCAAAAGACCGCTCCGGGGACACCGTTTTTATACGATAGACGAGATTCAAGCCGCAGCGAAGACGGAACTGAAGGCCAACCCGGAAAGTGACTACAACCAGTGTTTCGAAGATTGGAAAATCCGTTGGCATAAGTGCATTACATCGGGAGGGGATTACTTTGAAGGGGATGAAATTGATTTGGAAGAATAAATAAAGAATTTTCAAAATAAATACAATGTTATTGATCTTATTTTTTGGGCACAGTAGTATATGCCTACCTGTTGTTACTGAAAAATTATCACTGCTCGAAAATATTACGTATTTCTTTTACTTTAGAATTTTTACAAAAACGTGTACCAAGCTTGTGTACGAGATTTTTTAATGAGCTGAATTTACTAGCGCACGAGCGCACAGCTTTCATGAGGTACGTGCAAGAGTATTTAAGTATGTCCGTACGTTTATTTTACGAAATTATCATATAATTCAATTTAAAACAGTAAATAGTTTTATTTATGTGTACATGTGTACATATGTACATTTTTACATTTATTAATGTGCAACTGAATGAGATAGTACGTACATGTATATATGTATTAATAGGCATGCCTGCGGCTTCATTCAGCAGATTGACGATCTCAGGCTCATTCAATTATATTTCGTTTATTTTTGTCGCTCTCGACGATGCTAATTTTGATTTGTGTATTATCTTTGCCGAGCAGATGCGCTGTTATGCTTCATTCTTTATCTACTTTGTTATTCCGTCAAGTGCGCATCAAAGTTCAAGACAGTACGAATTGAACGTTTTTCAGATTTGCGCAAATTTTCAGCTGATTAAATGATGATTAAAAGATATATGCAAGGTGTGTTCAAAAAATAGCGAGAATTCTCGTTGTTTGAGAAAAAAATTATAAATTTGTATAGGATTATGTTGTCGCCTTCAAGATAGACCCCATTCGATACTATGCAGTTATGACAGCGCTTCTTGCAATCGACGAAACAATCGATTCTTTGGTTGGCCTTTGGCTCTTTCAGCAATGCTTTTGTAATATCATCTATGCTTGCCTTCGTGACCCTTTAAATTGCTCTTTAATTTTGGAAATATTAAAAAGTCACATGTAGCCATGCCTGACGAATATGTAGGCTGGGACTTCGTTGCAGTATTGTTTTTGGTCAAGAACTCACGAGCAAGCAATGACGTGCATTCATCGTAACTCAAAAGCCATGCATTGTTTTTCCACGAATCCGATCGGTTTTTTTCGGATTGCTTCACACGAACGACGTCAACTTGTAGCTAGTAATCCTTATTGGTCGTTTGATCTTGAAGCAAGAATTCGTGATCCACAATGACATTACATAAAGTCCACGTTATTATCGAAAAAACGAATATTTTATCGTACTTCAGTACAATTGGACTCCCAATGTTTCGAAATTCAGAAATTGCTATTATTTTTCGAACACACCTCGTACAAATTTACATAGAAAGGCGCATATGTACTTGTATAGTATATCAAGATTTTCGAACTTTGTTGTAATTTAACTACTCTGAAGCAGCACTGCAAAATTTCGTGAACTATAAGGCGCCTTAACAGAGGATTTATGTAAAGATTTTTATATAACCATTGGAAAATAGATCGGTTTTCTCAATATTTTATAACTTTTCTGAATGGGATTTTTTCTTAATTGTATAATTTAAGTCGGTTTTTATGGAACAAGTACCTTTCTGCTGAAATTTTATGATCTAACGGTTTAAGTTCTCGCCTAACCTTTTGAGATCTGCTGAAATTTTATGATCTAACGATTTAAGTTCTCGCCTAACCTCTTGAGTTGTTGCCTAGGTAATTTATGATTATTAAACAAGAAAAACTAGTAATTCCATCTTCTTTTTACTTTCGATCGATCAGATTGAAGAGCGGCTAAATGCGATAATAGTTTGATCTTTTGAAATTATTTTGAGAGTCTACAACTATCTTGGACCAAACTCGTGTCAAATTGAGTGAAGTCAAATAAAAAGGGTTTCCATACAAGGACATGAGCTTAATCGACCTGTTTGATAGCGATATCCCATGGTGGCTCGATATGGGTGATTTTTCCAAATACTTATGACTTAAAAACTTCTTGGGGAGATGTGTTTCAGACCGATATCTTAAAACTTGAAGAACTAATTTGTCTACATACAGACAGACATACAGTTAAATCGACTCAGCTGATCATTTAGTCCTCTCAGCTGAAATTAATTCAAGCCAGCCGTGGTGATCATTTGCCCGAAATCATTTGGCAAACCATTATATTTATAATAAAGCTGAATTCTTGGCCATTAGCATTAAATCTTATATGGTTTAGTTTCTCTTAAAAACTACATGTCTCAAGCAAGCTAGGAAGTTCACACTCCCAACTTTTCCGGATCTCAATTATATACCTCACATATTAACCGATGTTTTCCATAAAAAATTCGCCATTTGAACTGCGGTCCACATAATATTTGGAGGCTCCAATAATTTTAGTTTCATATAACATCATTCAGATGGCCTCCACGACTGCTTTCGCAGGAACGAATTAGATGAATCCAACTGTCGATGATTTTTCCACTAAACCAAGACGTATGTCATAACTTCTAAAACTTGAAGAGAGTCTGATTTCATATTGACGAGCGTTTGGTTTATTGGTAAAGACCAATGACTTCTGATAACCCCACAAGAGGTAGTCTAATGCTGTTAAATCACAGCTTTTTGGACGCCATTCAATATCATAACTTCTTGAAATAAACGAATTTCTAAACTTTTCTCAAAATAATTTGGTTGTGCACGTACTGTGTGATACGTTCTTTTTGGAACCAAATGTTGCCCCGATTTATTTATTTCAATTGCGGTCATAAAAAGTGGGGTATCATCGATCTAGTATACTATATAAATCAACAATTTCCTGACAGGGTGGTCCAATGGCTTCAGTTCTTGAGTAAGAACAATTTTATACACATGCAAGTTACAACTTTCTTTCTTAAAATCCGCCAGTTTGTGGTTTGAGACAGTCCCAATTCATGAGAACATCTTGGAATCGACAAATTGCGATATTCAGCATAACTTGCCTGAACGGCAGCAATATTTTCATGACTTCGAGCGGTCTTATTAAGACTTGAATATTATATGTGACCTGGTCTACGAAAAGGGGGCTTAAGTGTCAAAAAAAAAAAAAATTGATTTTTTGACACCTAAGCCCCCTAAGACGAATAGCGAGCGCAGTTGGACGAATATTACAACCATAATATGCTGTTTGGCGCCTATTGGAGCTTAAAAAGCCGAATAACTTGAGAAGTATTAATGATAGCGATTTTGACCTTGAATCTTTTTTATAGCAAATAAAATTTCCTACAAATTCCTTATGTTAATTTTTTCTATAGCTCCTGTCATTTACGAGATATATACAAAAAAATGCGAAATTCTTGGAAAAATCGGGTTTAGAGCCCCGTACTACCTCGCTGGTGTGAGTTACGACTTTGTTGCACTGAACACTTTTGTAGCGTGAACAATTCTGAGAAATATGCGTAAAAGGTCAAAGCGATCCCATAAAATACCTCTGATCTGTAGGAATTTAAAGATAAAAGCTCACGATTGTAGTGTATTTTCTATTGAAAAATTTTTCGTGCCTTGGTCTAGTTCTTAATGTTAATATTAAGAGCTAAAATTTTTAGGGTAATTTTTTTTAAGTATTTCCAAGGAAATTTCGTGACGGGACTGAAAAAATTAATAATTCAATAAAAAAACACCCTAATATATATAATATATATTATAAACATGTATGAGCACACACCCCTGATCGTTTAGGGGGGTATTCTAGTATAGAAGCATGAATTTTAAGGTAATTTTTAAAGTGTCGTAAAAAAAAGGCAATTAATATTTTTACCATCCATTTTTTTTACTAGTTATTTATTAATTTTTGAAGAGTACAGAAAAAAATTAAAAACTAAAAAAAATAAAAAATTTCAAAAATTATGAGCTGACGAAGTGGGGGGTCTCTAAAAATTTCCACGTGACCATGCCCATGATTTCAACCCTCCTAGTTATCTGAAACCAAAAAGAAAAAAAGATTATTAATCTTGAATAATGTCAGAATAGTCGAAACTACGAAAAATTGGGAAACATTTTTTTCACAAAATGGCGACTGCCTGCGAAAAATTTTTTTTAATCACTTTTTCTGACTATTTCGAATTTTTAAAAATTATAAAAATTAAAATTGGGGCTAGTTCCAACTATAGACAAGCCTATAAAGAAGACTCTATAAAAATTTCAAGTAAATCGGTCTAGTAGAACCTGAGGAATCGTGGGCATCGTTTCGAAAAAGTCAGTTTTGAGAAAAATGCGTTTAAAGTTTCGCGTTCCGGCCGAAACAGTTTGGATATCGGGTCAGAAAAATGCCTATATCTCTGAAAATAATTTGAATTTTGAAAAATCCTCGTGTACACTTATTCTTGAATAGTTAAATTTTGAAATTATATAAAAAAAATTAATTTTTTTTTTTAAATTTCTAGACTGGAATAGAATAAAAAAAACATGAATTTCTCTTGGAACGTGATTACTTGATTATTTACTATAGTTATACCTTTCATAAAGTTACATATATGAAGCCATATTAATTTTTCTTATTTTGTTGCTATTGAGACACCATAGCAAATCTTTTTAAATGATCGAATCGAGGAACTGAGAAAAAAAGGTTGAAAATTTCCACTTACGGTTATTGTGAATCACTATAAATATATACATACGTACATATAGTATATGTAAGACTACTGTGTTTATAAGCAGATGAATTGAAACCGCAAAGAGCACAGTGAAAAGTAAGTATGTTTCTTACGCTCCACTTGTCTACTTGGAAATGCGCGCAAATTCCAAATTCCAAGAATAAAAACGTTTTCACGTACCCATTGTTTCGAACTGTTAAATATTATTATATTATTTTACACAATATGAAACAATGCATATTTACATATACTCATTAACATACGCGGTGATTGATCAAATCATTATGAGTGCACACCAATAATAAGTCGCGAGCACAAGCAATAAAACGTGCCCCAAGAAAGTCAAAGCCCAATGCACCCAATAAGTCCAATCCATGATCGGCGCTGCAAGCGCTGATGATTAACGATCGACCGCAACAGGCGAAAGCGAATGGCGCACGATAATGAGCTGTCTTATGCTGTATCGCCTTTCGCAGTTCTCGGCAAAGCCAATTCCGATGATATTGTTTATGATCTTATTATGTGAATAATGCGCAAAAAAAAAAAAAAACAAAAAACAATGCGAAGGTCTAGCTTTATTGCCGGTTGAGTTCTTTATTTCAATATTTGCCTTTGTCATTCTTAGGTGTTTACTGGATTGTTTCTTTGTTCGCCGCTTTAGACGGGAAATGCGTTCTTGGTGAGTGTTAAACAATTTAACAGCTCGCTAAGGAGCTGTCCAGATGAGTAACTTCACGATGACACGTGACAGTTTTGCGTGGGATAGCGGTATTTTGCGTACTTGCGACTACTTGAGTGATGGCTTATGCGGGAAGTGTGAAAATAGAATTTGTAGGCAAAACTGAAGGGTGATCCATTTCGAGTTTCCCTACTTTTTTAAAGAAAAATCACTGAAACTTCAAATTTAATAGGGAATGTTTATTGTCATTCGAAAGAACATTCTGTGGCAATTATTTTTAGAAGATTTCCTCTTTCAAATGGGGACCATGGCTACGTCTCAGATGGTCCATCAATTGAGTTAGATTTTCGATGTCACATTTGAGCATTTCAACTGACAACCGCGAATGACACGCTTGATGTTTTGCTGCAAAACCTCAATCGAAGCGGAATTGTCCGCATAGACTTTAGACTTTACATATCCACACAGGAAAAAGTCTAATGGTGTGATATCACATGATCTTGGTTTCCAATCGACCGTCCCAAAACGTGAAACTATCTGCTCACTGAAGTGTTCTCTCAATAAATCAATTGATTGATATGATGTATTGGAAGTGGCGTCGTATTTTTGAAATCAAATGTCGGCGCGATCACGAACTTCAATTTCAAGCATCAAATAGTCGGTTAATACTCGATTATTCCACGAGCCCACGAACAACCGTTGTTTTTTCTGGATGAAATGACAGCTCTTGAATTTCTTCATGTTGCTCTTCGTTCCGAACGCGGAAATTTTGCTTTTTTACATAGCCATTGAGCCAGAAATGGACTTCATGACTAAATAAAATTTGGCTCAAAAATTTCTTTGAACTTCTCAAGAGTCCATAGAGCGTGGCTTTCGCCAATAATGATACAAAATCCTGCTTAAAAAATCTCAAGTTATGTAGCGCGGTACTAAACGTCAAATAGTGCATACGCACTTAAATATTACATATACAAAACTTTGCAAAAAGTCGAAAAAACGACACCTATAATACAATGTGGGACAACTCAAAATTAACGTTAAGGGATCACCAAATTCACAATGCGATACAGTGACGCACCTACACTTTCAAAAGTCAATGGTCCCTCTTATCGCATCTATTCAAGCGTGCCTCATATGGGTAGGTTAAGGGAATCAGCTGCATAAAGCTTCAAATTAATTATGAGGAATTCTCTTCTCTACGAATCAAATCCGTTCTCCATTCACGGCTATTCTCTCGCAAGATCCCTCTAATTCATAGTCCCAACTGAAGGGCTAAGGAGTACCCATTCTGGCCACATCTGAGCCAGGCGTGGAGTTACTATCCTTCATAAGCCAAGAATAAATTAAATGCAAACAATTGCCGATAATACAGAAAAGGCAAATACTAAGCAACCGGTATACCAAAACGATAAAATAAGAAATTGTAAATAACCGCTAATACAATAAATAAAAGTAAACGTTTTTTACTATAATAATAAGTCGTCAAAACACGCAAAAGGAAATTACAACCTCAAGCACCACTGCTTACGCAATATACAAATTTATATTAAAATCGAAATCGCTTCTTACAGGTAAAATTCTGTGCCCTCGGCTACTCCACCAACAGTAAGCCGAATTATATGTATCGACTTATACATAGTACTAGGCAAAATATTCGCCTAGGGGGCCCAGGATGTTTAAATGAGTTGAGCATCCCCCCACTCTACCCAGAAAAACTGGCACACACTAATAAACCTCTGCTCAATGCTATCATGGTCGATGACACCACACTCGTACACCACACAACTCACCACACTACATCAACCCACTCAACAAAAAGGACGGGCAACGAGAAAGCAGATTTCACTTCGTTACACACCCCCGTGCTGAGACTTTCGATTCGTCTGCGCATAAGTTATCCCTTTTTTTTGCGAAGCTGTGCTCAAACGCTTCACCGTAACTTTGGATAAGCCGTGATCCTGAACTTTAGTATTTCGACATCGCTTCGTTCTACATCGATCCCGCATTTGTTCCCCTATTAGGATAAGTTTCCATTTGTTATAACCGGAATTTATATTATATTACAAATAAATTAACACTTATCTCCTATCCGCTGCATTTTAATTAGAAATATTAATCGCGAGTGTTAGTGACTCCTAAAACGTAAATACAGTGGTGTGATTCTCACTTAGCTGGGCACCCATTTAATTATGGTCCTTCGAGCCTCACAGAGAGGCACTATTGGAAAAACAAAAATCAATATAAATATAAAAATATAAATTCACTAATGTGGAGGTAAAATAAACAAAACACCAAACAAACCACATAAATGCAGTGACTCAAATAGAATAAAAAAACAGTGCAGTGAACAAAGAGAACAAAAAACAAAAACCAACTTTATTATAGACATATTAGAAAAAAAAAAAAAAAGAAACAAAAGAAAGTGCAGTGAAGTGCAGTACACTAACAATATTACAAACATTCGGACATACACAGTAAAACAGTTCCAGCAAACAAAAAAAAAAAAAAAACAACACAAACGCGCGAAATCTAAAACCAATATCTTAATCGGGCGCGAAATTTAAAAGTGCCTAAATAACAAAACACAATCGGGCGCGTTAAAAAATTAAAAGAAATGAATAAAAAGGGCGCGAAACTAAAACTATATGAAATAAAAACAACAATTTAAAACGGGAGCAACTCAATACAGCTGGACATCGCAGAGACCTGCATATACCAACGAGGAACAATTGCACGGGAAAACAACAAGGAGGTAGCTGGAGCAGAGAAAGAGGGACAAACGCAGAAGGCAACATTATTACATGCATAAAAAGCCCCTGATGGAATAAAGTGAGCGTATTCAATCCGTTTTTCAGTAATTGTAATATGCATATGTATATGAATTTAGCAAAAAGCAATATTTATGAAAACATCAAATAGAGCACAAAAACACAAACAAAAGTTAAATAGCTATATCTACATATATACTCGTACATATATGCATATCTCTACTTAGTGGAAACATATATTCATTATTTATTTCATTTTACATATAACACTTATATGTACTTATGTACATATGCATAATTGCCAAGCGCAAAATATATGTATACATACATGCATGCATATATGCATATTTACCGAGTGCAGATAAATTACATACATATACCAAATATAATAAAGTGCATACGTGAGCATCTTGCTCATTATCCACTTCGCTTTCGCACTCTCTTAACAGTGCGAACTTACATACATATGTATGTATACATACACTCTATACCGTCTATCTGCATGTAATTGTATACCCTACACTGGGTACAAAATTATTAAAACTTTCATTAATTTTCAAAAAAAAAGTAATCGCAATTTTTCGCAAATAACTAAACGGAACGGTAAAATAAAACTTACAGAATACGTTTATTGAAACGAATACAAAAAAAAAAAAAAATTTTCACTAAAAATACATAAGTTGGTGGACACAACGATACAAAAAGCGCGGGTATACAAAAAATTATTAACTTGAACAATATACGTTCTAACATACGTACATACATACATACAAATATGTATATTTAAACATACACAAATATTAAAAGTCCACATTAGCAATTATCCGGCAATACCTCTTGTTCTTTGACAAACAAAAACAAGCAGGATTGTTCACAAAAAGCGAATTGATCTCTCTAACGAGCTCTCAATTGCTTAAGAATATAAGAAAAAGCATAATCATAAGCACACAAACAATTCGTGCATACTTATGTAAATAGCGCATTGATCTCTTCAACGAGCTCTCAATCGCACAAAGCATAAGTACATACATACATACATATGTATATACAAGTCCGAGTATTAGGGTGTACCTAAATACAAAATTTCGGACATCAAAAATTTTAATATATAAAAAAGGTGGTTTAAAAGCAATTAACAATTAAAAATAAAATATAAATAATAATAGTATTGCAATAACATTGCAAATAAATAAAAAACGATTTAATTAAAAATACGTTTTTTTTACAGATATAATCTAAAAAAAAAAAAAAAAACTCTTCAAAAGAGTATTCAATTTATTATACTTTATCGCTTCCATTACAATACCATAAATCAGTTTACACTGAGAAAATCTTTAACAGTATTTTAATATACAAATATACAATTTAATAAAAATGGTTAATTACGAAAAAAATCCTGCAGGAGCGATACGCTCAAAACTGGCTATTAAATTCATTTCAGAAAGTGACAGTTTAACAAGATACTGCACTAGATTTGCCTCTTCACCGATTCACGAAAAATCGGAATCGTTACTAGAAATCAAAATTATAAATCTTAATAATTTTTGGACACGACTCCAAGCGGCTCATGACGCCATAGTAGAATCTGACGATTCAGAACTACCTCAAAATTTTAAATCATCGGCTTACGATATTTTCGAAAACTGCTTGGACCAATATGAAGAAACGAAAGCTATGATCTCCGATCAATTAAAGCTCATTAAAGCAATTGCACCTACTCCCCATAGTAGAGTAGAGCTGCCACAAATAGACAATCAAGAGGCAAGTTCAGGCATCCAACTCAAGGTGCCTGAATGTGATACAGAAACGTTTTACGGAGGTTATGAAGAATGGCCGCCTTCAGGGACATGTTCACAGCCGTTTACATCAACCATCCACAACTATCAAAGGCACAAAAACTGTATCACCTCCGATACAAAACAAAAGGTCAAGCAGGCGAAATAGTTAAACAGTTCGCATTTAAAAGACGACAATTTCAATTTGGCTTGGGAAGCTCTAAAAGCAAGATATGAAAACGAAAGAATACTGGTCGATAAACAAGTAACGACTATAATGAACTTGCCAAAAATTAAGAAAGGAACAAGTGTAGAATTCATCAAACTAGAATCCACTGTTTCAAATTGTTTGTCGATTCTATCGACACTAAATATTCCCACACACAGCTGGGACCCAATTCTGGTAAACATTTGCACCGCCGCATTACCAGAAAAGTCGTTACTTCTATGGGAGCAATCGCTCTCATCACGAAAAAAGTGCCCGACGTGGCAACAAATGAAAGATTTTCTCACCACCCAATATGAAATTGCGGAAAGGTTAGAAGAAAAAATAATCAAAACTAAGAACAAACACGACCAAAATGGAAGCTTTAATAGACCCCAAGCTAGAAGCCACAAAAATTTAAACAAAAGCTTTTACAAAATACAAACGTTCACATCAGAACAAAAAAAACAAACGTCATGCGAACTATGCACAAGAGGGCACAAGCTTAAAACTTGCGAGATGTTTAAAAAATTAAACATTAACGAAAGGAACAACTTTGTCAGATCAAAGAGACTCTGTACAAACTGCTTGTCCCACACACATAACCTTAAAAATTGCAAAAGCAAATTTAACTGCTTATATTGTCATAAAAGACATCATACAATGCTTCATTACAGCAGATATCCCATCTCACCCCAAAGAAGCTCTTATACACAAAGAACCACAGGTTTAATTGCAAAAGCAAACCCAGAAACCCAAAATTCAAAAAATTGCCAAGAGACACCATGTTGCTCAAAGGCACAAAAAGATCAAACGCTGCACATCGAAACACAAAGTGGACCAGTTTCAAAACTAGTTACCACTATACCAACTCAAGTTGACTATAATAACAAATGCCTTAATTCCCAATTAAGGAAATTTCAAAAGTCAAGGAAACTTCCAATAACAAACAAAACTATAAAAGATCGGTATTGTGAGCACTTCTCTAAAGCCACAACTACTCGATCAAATAATTGCCGGTACGTCGTACGACAACCACTAGAGCCACAATTTTCTAATACCCCCCATAAAGGTAGAAAAAAAAGGTCAGATTCCTTCTGACAACATCATATAAAAACAAAAATATATGTTCGTGACTTTTCGACCCCGCAGGATGGCTTTCGCCAATAATGATACAAAATCCTGCTTAAAAAATCTCAAGTTATGTAGCGCGGTACTAAACGTCAAATAGTGCATACGCACTTAAATATTACATATACAAAACTTTGCAAAAAGTCGAAAAAACGACACCTATAATACAATGTGGGACAACTCAAAATTAACGTTAAGGGATCACCAAATTCACAATGCGATACAGTGACGCACCTACACTTTCAAAAGTCAATGGTCCCTCTTATCGCATCTATTCAAGCGTGCCTCATTGGGTAGGTTAAGGGAATCAGCTGCATAAAGCTTCAAATTAATTATGAGGAATTCTCTTCTCTACGAATCAAATCCGTTCTCCATTCACGGCTATTCTCTCGCAAGATCCCTCTAATTCATAGTCCCAACTGAAGGGCTAAGGAGTACCCATTCTGGCCACATCTGAGCCAGGCGTGGAGTTACTATCCTTCATAAGCCAAGAATAAATTAAATGCAAACAATTGCCGATAATACAGAAAAGGCAAATACTAAGCAACCGGTATACCAAAACGATAAAATAAGAAATTGTAAATAACCGCTAATACAATAAATAAAAGTAAACGTTTTTTACTATAATAATAAGTCGTCAAAACACGCAAAAGGAAATTACAACCTCAAGCACCACTGCTTACGCAATATACAAATTTATATTAAAATCGAAATCGCTTCTTACAGGTAAAATTCTGTGCCCTCGGGTACTCCACCAACAGTAAGCCGAATTATATGTATCGACTTATACATAGTACTAGGCAAAATATTCGCCTAGGGGGCCCAGGATGTTTAAATGAGTTGAGCATCCCCCCATCGAACACCGAGGAGAACTTTTCAAAATTGAGAGCCCTAATAGACCAAGGATCACAACGATCATTCATAGCGTCTAGGGCACAAAATAGGCTAAAACTGCCAACAAAACATGCCAATTATGAAATTACGGGAATGGGTGGAAGAGTAGTACAAAACTCAAATAAAATCTGCCCCATTACCCTAATTTCCCCCCAAGCGGATAAGCGCATTCAAGCAGAAGCTATAGTCTTACCGCAACTTACGAACATGCTGCCAAGCTATCATATAAATAGCAAGCATTGGAAAAAGGTTACACACCTAAAGCTAGCAGATCCTAACTGCAACACCCCCGCTCAAATAGATCTTCTATTAGGCAGCGACCTTATTCCTCAAATTATTCTAGAAGGGGTTGAAAAAATTTTCAAACACCCTTCTAGCACAAAATACTATATTCGGTTGGATACTAAGTGGACTAGTAACAGAACCAGTTACCGCCATGACAACTCAAGTGGAAGAGATATCCAATGAATTCCTTAATTCACAATTAAGGAAATTTTGGGAATTAGAAGAACTCCCCCCCATTACCATTACAACGCCAGAAGATCAGTATTGTGAAGACTTTTACAAAGCCACAACTACTAGATCAAGAAATGGTCGGTATGTCGTACGACTACCATTTTAAAAAACAATTTCCAGATACACTCGCCATAGGTCACTCTCGCACCTCTGCAATACAGCAGTTTCTAAGTATGGAAAAAAACCCACTTAGAAAGGGTGAGCTCAAACAACATTATGATGGTGTCTTAGAAGAATACCTCCATTTAGATCACATGGAGGAAGTAAGCCCATGCGAAAAAATCATAAAAGGCAAATATCACTCATTCTACTTGCCACACCATGCAGTAGTTAAGCCTGACAAAAAAACAACAAAAGTTAGAGTTGTCTTTAATGCCTCCAGATGCACTAGCTCGGGGAATTCGCTCAACGATATTCTATTCACGGGCCCCACACTCCAACCAGATTTAATGCTCCTCATACTAAATTGGCGTATATACAAATACGTTTTCAATGGGGATGTTGAAAAAATGTATCGACAAATAGTCGTACACAAAGATGATCAGGATTTTCAACGAATTATTTTCCGAAAATCTCCCAATAGTCCATTACGCGACTTTAAATTAAAAACAGTTACCTTTGGCGTAAACTGTGCCCCATACCTCGCCCTTCGTACACTCCACGAACTGGCAGAAGACACAAAGTCAGAATTTCCTCTGGCAACACAAGTCTTAAAAACACATACGTATGTAGACGATATCCTGTCTGGGAGCCACAGCCTCTCACAAGCATACGAGTCCTTATCACAAGTGATAAAGGCCCTCAACACCGCAGGGTTTCCTCTAAAAAAGATCACAGCTAATCACCCAAGTATCTTAAAAAATATACCAAACGATAACAAATTGGATTCTAATTTCCTTATATTTGAAAAGGAAAGTATAACAAAAACACTGGGCATCCAATGGAATGCGATATCGGACCCGTTCTCATACACGACAGAGTCCATAACCGCATTATCCGCCA
>CM050325.1:106626372-106642716 GCA_027475135.1 Bactrocera correcta | reverse complement strand
GAAACAAGCCAAACAGTTTCTACTCTTAGGCAAGAGGGAATTGGTCAAAATTTCCAGCGAAAAATTTTATTCATGAAAAACCCCAAATTGACAGTTTGATATAGTTTTTGGTCAGGTGGAATCGTCGGTTCCTACTTCTTTCAAAATGTAGCTGGTGACAACGTTACTGATAAAGGAGAGCGTTATAAATCGATGAGAACCAACTTTTTATGGCCGCAATTGGCAGAAGTTGATCTTGACAACATCTGGTTCAAACTAGACGGCGCTACGTCACGTAAAACTCGGCACGTACAGCGCCCAATTATTGCGACAAAAATTTTAAGATCGATTATTTCAAGGAATTGTGATATTGAATGACATCCAGGGAGTAAAAGAAGGTTTCAAGACCGGAACATACTCTTTTAGAGATGATTTAGTGATGCCCACGGCATACTGAAATTAAGGAGAGAACATTTCTTCAGCCTGCTGAATGGCAGTGAAAGCAGAACACCAGGAGATGGAGCTCCTTCAAATACTGCGGCGAAGATAAAGAACATGCAACAGCTGCTTTGTAGATTATGGTAGGACGAAACCATGTTCGACGATCAGAATTTAAGTGTAAGAGACCCCAACAACATCGCAAACAGTATTCACATTCCCGACTTGGCTCACATGTCATTGTTGACAGTTATAACTTCGAAGTTATAGATAATTTCTTTTATCTTGGAACCAGTATCAACACCAAGAAAAAGATAAGCAATGAAATTCAACTCAGAATCCCTCTTGCCAATAAATGCTACTTCGTACCGAGTAGGCAATTTTGATGTAAAGTTCTCTCTCGACGAACAAAGACCAAACTCTATAAGTCACTCATTATTCCCGTTCTACTATATGGTGCAGAGGCATGGACTTTGCGTCGAACGTTACGAGTTTTCGAGAGAAATGATCTGCGAAAGATTTATGGTCCTTTGGAACGATGAGCTGTACGAGTTATATGACGACATTGACATAGTTCACGAATTAAAGGACAAGGGCAAAGTCATGTCGTCCGTATAGATGAAAACATTCCAGCTCTGAAAGTATTCGACGCAGTATCCGCCGGTGGAAGCAGAGAGAGGAAGACCGTTGACCGTTGAGGAACACGAAGGATCTGCCTGCACTTGGTACCTCCAATTGGTGCCAAACAGTGAAAAGAATAAAGGACTGACGCGCTCTTGTTAACTCGGCTATAACCGCGTAAGCCAAAAAAAAGATAATGTCATCATCTTTTTCAATGCTAACGAGCTTAAAACCACCTTCTCTACTAGAGAACGATTTATTATCCTCCACTCATGGAACAGCTGGTTATTCCACTTTTATTTTAGTTTTCAGCTTAAACACCAGAATATAAACATTGATTGCCGAACAAAGTATAGACTTACAGTTATATTTTATATAATAAATCCATATCCGGATTTATTTAATAAATGCAAACTGTTTCATAGAAAGCGCTTTCACGATCAAAAGCTTAGTGGGATTACATCATAGAAATCATAGAAAGTTTACGTGTGTTACACAATACTCACATGTATGTATGTATGTATTATTATATAAGTATGCTATGCGAATGCACGGTCACAAAAGCAATCAGAATGCACGCTACCGAAGCCACAAGATTCTGCATTAATATAACGGTACACACTCCTTTAGTATTCGCCAAACAACACGCGTTATCCAAAAACCAGCAAAAGCTTGCCAAGACTTATACGACAAACGTGCAATATATTATTAAAATCTGCACACACACATACACACAAATACATTTCAGCACAACCACATGCATACATACATAAATACCACACACGTTACATACCCCGAACAGCCGTTATACACACATACATATATGTGGGCGACTTTTTTACACGAAGATCGCTTGTGCCGCCACCCACACACAACGAGCGCTCCACGCGTAACGCCGCCTTGCGCCCTAACGTATGCTTCACTGTGTGTGTGTGTGCGTTTGTGGGAAGCGCGCTTGTGGCGTAGCAGCTTTTTATGTTGATTGCATTGTGTTGCTTGGGCAATGCAACGGTGTCAGCAAGCAGCTCGCAGCGTGCGCTCTCATATGCAATGCATGAGTGTACGCAACGCCCACGGGCGCCACCAGCGCGCTGTTTACTACATACACACATATATGTATATGTAAGTTCGATCGCTAGAAATGCGTTTCGTGCTGCTTTGCGCAGACTTTTGCGGTTTCGACGGGATTTTTATTTCATTATTTTTCATGTTTATTTTATTTGCTTTTTCTCTCATCTTCCTCTGCGCGTGTGTATGTGCGATTTCCTTCAATGCTCATCAGGTTCGGATGCGCAACGAAGCATTTCTTGTATTTACTCCATTTTTTCGTCGACTCCTTTGTATATAAATTGCTTTCTTTCTTGCATTCCTGACTGTAAAGCCATTAAAGTGCAATATGTTTTCAGAAGCGTCACGCTACAATGAATGCGTGCGTGTGTCAGTGTTTAGTCGCCGGCTGTAGTAGCCACATCTGACGCTGCGCTTTTGGCAGAGCGCTTCACCGCTTGCGCATCCCTGTGAGGCTGAGTTTTATGCACCGAGGCAGTCAATTTTGTATTCTTAACTCAGCACGCGGCAGCAAGTAGCGACTGCACGCATGTTTTGGTCGTGGGATAGCGCACAGTGCGTGCGCCTATTGATATGCAATAGTTGATACCGACAATACGGTTATTTACTTAAGCAAGCATGACGGCTTTATTATACCCTGAACAGGGTATATTAAGTTTGTCACGAAGTTTGTAACACCCAGAAGGAATCGTCGGAGACCCTATAAAGTATACATATAAATGATCAGTATGTCGAGCTGAGTCGATTTAGCCATGTCCGTCTGTCTGTCCGTCTGTCCGTCTGTCCGTCTGTCCGTCTGTCTGTATATATACGAACTAGTCCCTCAGTTTTTAAGATATCGTTTTGAAATTTTGCAAACGTCATTTTCTCTTCAAGAAGCTGCACATTTGTCGGAACGGCCGATATCGGACCACTATAGCATATAGCTGCCGTACAAACTGAACGATCGGAATCAAGTTCTTATATGGAAAACTTTCACATTTGACAAGATATATTCACGAAATTTGGTATATATTATTTTCTAAGGCAACAATGTAATCTCCAAAGAAATTGTTCAGATCGGTTGACTATAGCATATAGCTGCCATACAAACTGAACGATCGGAATCAAGTTCTTGAATGGACAACTTTCACATTTGACAAGATATATTCACGAAATTTGGTATATATTATTTTATAAGGCAACAATGTAATCTCCGAAGAAATTGTTCAGATCGGTTGACTATAGCATATAGCTGCCATACAAACTGAACGATCGGAATCAAGTTCTTGTATGGACAACTTTCACATTTGCCAAGATATATTCACGAAATTTGGTATTTATTATTTTCTAAGGCAACAATGTAATCTCCGAAGAAATTGTTCAGATCGGTTGACTATAACATATAGCTTCCATACAAAGTGAACAAATAGTTACTAACAGAAATGCACCTGTGAAGGGTATTTAGCTTCGGTGCAACCGAAGTTAACGTTTTTTCTTGTTTTATACCCTTTTTGGTAGTTTCTGGTGGCATGCCAATATACGCAATTGCCTAATCACAGCCTTATAAAACATATATTCGATGCCAGGTGTGACAGTCACCCGAAAGCGTATTGTCAGAGTTAAACTTACAAGAAAGCCTAATGATGGGATGAACAGCTAAGCTTAACGGTGAGCTCCTTCCAGAAAACTCCCTTCCAATCCTTAACAAGTTAGACTTCTTCTTCTTCTTTACTGGCGTAGACACCGCTTACGCGACTATAGCCGAGAGGATGGAGAAGTCTCTTGATTCCCAGAACTATATAAATGTCGCTGTATATCTCTAAAATTCCAATGCATAAAGGACCATAAATCTGCCACAAAACCTTTCTCTCGACTACTTCTAACGCCATGTCTTTGTCCATGCCTCGGCACCATATAACAAGACGGAAATAATGAGGAACTTGGAGATTTTGGTGGAGTTGACGGACTTTTGGTGTTGCTCAACGTCAGTGTGTACGTATTTGTCTTTTGGTAATGCCCTACTGAGACATAGCGGCATAGAAGCAGCTCTTTTTCGTACGGTCGAACTCAGCTTTAAAATCGACGAAGAGGTGGAGTGTATCGATCTTCCTTTTTCGGGTCTTTTCCAATCGAAGATGTAGTCTTTGTCGATATTCTCTTCTCGGGTTTCGTGGGTCTCCGTTTTTGTGGATTGAGCAGAACGTACTTATGTAAGTTCCAATACCAATAGATCAACCTTCGCTTCAAAGCACCTGCTTGGATAGTTTTTGGCCGGAAGCATAGAATGGAGAAGCGAAGCAAATGGGTCTGGTAGTGAACGAGAGCAAGACGAAATATGTCCTGTCATCAAACAAATAGTTGCGCACTCGCGACTTGGCTCCCACGTCACTGTTGATAGACATAACTTCGAAGTCGTATAATTTCGTCTATCTTGGAACCAGTATGAACACCAACAATAATCTCAGCCTCGAAATCCAACGCAGAATAACTGTAGCCAACAGATTCTACTTTGGACTGAGTAGGCAATTGAGAAGTAAAGTGCTTTCTCGACGAATAAAGACCAAATTCTACAAGTCCCTCATCATCACCGTCCTGCGAGCACGAGAGAAGAAGAAGACTAAAGGCTTCTATATAAAAATATATAGCAATTTTTATTTAAATTCAGCTTATTGACAAGTGTAATTTTAATCCAATGAAATATGAAATAAATACCAGTTTACTTCAACTGTGAGAGTATTGTGCAGGGTATATCTTTGGCGCGCCTCAAGCCCTGCATGCTTGCTTTCATTAAAATGCTATATCTTACAAGAGTTACAAAATTTCTTTTGTTTTCTGTACTTTCCAAATGCCATTTCCCCAACTCAGCTCAACTCAACTCAACTCCATTTTACTTTGTTTTATGCTTTTAAACCCATTACTCTTGGCATCGCCAAATGTTGCAATTCCCATAAATATGCTGCCGCAGAGTACATTAAGAATTACGCAAATAATTTATCTATGAAATGCAAATATTTTTGCTGTCGCATATTTTATTTGTACGTGCTGCGAGCAAAAACAAAAAACCAACAGCAACAACAACAACAACTACAAACAGACTTTTCAAAGCGACTAACCAAACCAGGCGAAATTAAAATGACCTGCGGGTGTTTAAAAATGCTGCGCGCTTTCAATTTTTTTTCTCTTTTTTGCGTGTGTATGTGTGTGTTTATGAGTTTTACAACCTCGACCGCCTCAAAAAGTTGCTTAAATATATAGGAATGCGAGTAAATAACGGGTGATTTTTTAAGAGCTTGATAACTTTTTAAAAAAAAAAAACGCATAAAATTTGCAAAATCTCATCGGTTCTTTATTTGAAACGTTAGATTGGTTCATGACATTTACTTTTTGAAGATAATTTCATTTAAATGTTGACCGCGGCTGCGTCTTAGGTGGTCCATTCGGAAAGTCCAATTTTGGGCAACTTTTTCGAGCATTTCGGCCGGAATAGCCCGAATTTCTTCGGAAATGTTGTCTTCCAAAGCTGGAATAGTTGCTGGCTTATTTCTGTAGACTTTAGACTTGACGTAGCCCCACAAAAAATAGTCTAAAGGCGTTAAATCGCATGATCTTGGTGGCCAACTTACGGGTCCATTTCTTGAGATGAATTGTTGTCCGAAGTTTTCCCTCAAAATGGCCATAGAATCGCGAGCTGTGTGGCATGTAGCGCCATCTTGTTGAAACCACATGTCAACCAAGTTCAGTTCTTCCATTTTTGGCAACAAAAAGTTTGTTAGCATCGAACGATAGCGATCGCCATTCACCGTAACGTTGCGTCCAACAGCATCTTTGAAAAAATACGGTCCAATGATTCCACCAGCGTACAAACCACACCAAACAGTGCATTTTTCGGGATGCATGGGCAGTTCTTGAACGGCTTCTGGTTGCTCTTCACCCCAAATGCGGCAATTTTGCTTATTTACGTAGCCATTCAACCAGAAATGAGCCTCATCGCTCATCGGACACGGACGCGAAACACATTTCGAACCGAACACTGATTTTGGTAATAAAATTCAATGATTTGCAAGCGTTGCTCGTTAGTAAGTCTATTCATGATGAAATGTCAAAGCATACTGAGCATCTTTCTCTTTGACACCATGTCTGACATCCCACGTGATCTGTCAAATACTACTGCATGAAAATCCTAACCTCAAAAAAATCACCCGTTACAAGCGAAGAAAATTAGAAAAGTATATACTTAGCTCGCACTTCAACTAAGATTGCGTAAAAAAATAGGAAAAATACAACAATTTGCTTAAAAACATTCAGCGAGTTTCAAAATTTGCGAAATTGCTTGCCAGCAATATTTTTTTTCGTTTTACTGTTGCTTGTTTGCCGGGCAGCCGCGGGCAATTACCGCATGCAATTCTATTTTTAACACTACCACCTACTAAATATAGTAACGGTACATCTCTCGTCGCATGCATGTATTTATGTTTGTATGTTTTTGTGGCTTGGTGCTCATGTCCTGCGGCGTTTCCATTTGATCAAAGCGCATTCGCATGTGGTGACAGCGCAACAGCTCGCAATACCATTACACTCATGGACACACACACACACTTACACACCAACAGAAGCACCATCTCCTTGCATTTGTGTCTTCAACTCCATCATTGTCTCATTTATTCTTACTTTTACCCAAAACTTTCAGAACTTTTCGTTATTTTAATCCTCGCTGCTGGGACAGTGGTTAGTTGTTGTGAACGAATTGCATTTCATTTTCACCTGTCCGTCCGCTTGCGAACACATTTAAAAGCATAATCCTCCTTTTGTTCGCTTGTCACTTCAATACAATTTATTTTTTTAGGTCTCTCTACCTTTCTCTCTCTCTCTCTCTCACTCTATTTACGCTTTTGTTTGCCAGAGTTGGGCCATTTTTAATCTCTCAAACTCATTAACACAGTTTGTGACGTCGCCTCGTTGCAGAATGATAAATTTCAGGCGATATTTGCTTACGTTTTTCCGCTCTCTTTTATTTTACCTTTGTTTTACTTTGTGTCATTTAAGGTGCTTAAGTGTCGCATATTACTTATTCCATCGCATTCTGTTTACACACTGACGCCTGGAGAATATTATTTCCCTCGAGAACGTTTTTCATCTCAACTGTCAATTTGACAGCTTATGATGCATTAAAACAGTTGTGTGCTTGAGGTGGTAATGTGTGACGACATTTCGTAAGATTTCTTAGTAGTTGTTGTTGTACTTGTTCTATTTAATTATTATTTTATATGTATGCAGCGGGCTTTGAAAAGTGGGAATGAATTTTAATTGATTTATACTAAAGGGTGAAGCATTTCGAGGTTCCTCACTTTTTAAAAGAAAAAAAACACGGAACCTTCAAATTTAATGGCGAATGTTTATTATAATTCGAAAAATTATTCTTTGGCATTTGTTTTTGAAGATTATCTCTTTCAAATGTTGGCCGCGGCTATGTCTCAGATGGTCCATCCTTTGGGTTCAATTCTCGATGACTCGCGTGATGTTTTGCTCAAGGCCTGAATCGAAGCTGGATTGTTCGGATAGATTTTGGACATTACATATCCTAATAGCAAAAATTCCAACAGTGTGATATCACACGATCTTGGTGGTCAATCGACCGACCCAAAACTTTAAATTATAAATAAATCCATTGATTGATGCGTTGTGTGAGAATATGCGCCGTCTTTTTGAAACCAAATATCGCCGAAATCACGAGCTTCAATTTCAGGCATCAAATAGTCGGTCGTCATTGACGGTTACGTTCTCACCGACATCAGTTTAAAAAAAAAAAAATGAGCCGATTATACTACCAGCCAACAAGCCACACGAAACCGTTGTTTTTTCTGGATGCAATAGCACACCTTGACTCTTTTCAGATTGCTCTTCATCCTTACAACACTTATAGATTGAGCTCTTTTTTTCCACATGGTATTCCACCTTGTTGAAATAGTTCCAAATGGTATTTTGTACAATATTTAGCTGCTGGGCAAGCGAAATTTGACGCATTACATGACGGTCGGTATCGGCGATTATCAATACTTTCAACAATTTTCTTTGCAGATCACCACCTTTGACATCAAAATTATTGGAATTTAATCAACGAAACCAAAGTTGCACGTAATCAACTGTTACAGTAGTAGACCATAAATCTATTCACACTTTCAGCCACCTGATTCGGGTTTTCGACACGTACTCTGCAATCCAGTTTTCGCCTTTATCGAAAATTGGTATACTTTTACGTTGCTGGTGTCCATTTTGACGCGTACTCAGCAGCACGGAGTCAAACAGTCTCAAAACGTTTGTAGCTGGTGGAAGTACAGATGAAGAGAGCTGATATATATATTCCGCAAACAGTCCCTGGATAATATTAGAAGTCAGAATTAACTGCTGAAGTCAGCCATTGACCGCAGTAAAAAGAATAGTTTTGAAAAAGTCTGTGAGGAAGCAAACGAAGGCCCTTGGAGAACAGCACACGAAACTGTATGTCAAACTTCAAAAATTAGGCACAACAACCCAAAATTGCATGTCTTAAAGGAATGTCGTCGAAACTTTGTTTCCAAAACACCGCCTTACTTCTTATGCTAAGCCACGTACCGAAGTCGTCGAGCCACCACTGCTAGTTAGTGAAGATGAAATACTGGCCATAGTCGGAAAAATGAAAAACA
This sequence comes from Bactrocera correcta, assembly GCA_027475135.1. Lineage (NCBI taxonomy): Eukaryota > Metazoa > Arthropoda > Insecta > Diptera > Tephritidae > Bactrocera > Bactrocera correcta. The sequence goes on along the minus strand of CM050325.1, from coordinate 106,633,948 downwards.
ACAAAGCGTCTGGATTAGATGACATACCAAACAGAGCCTTAAAGGAAAGAAGCGATGGAAAGATGGAAAAAATATTGCGCACGGATCACCCTGGATGTGAATAATGCCTTCAACTCAGCAAAGTGGGTGAGCATAATCAAGGCTCTGTATGACATACGCACTCCTCAATATCTTATGTGAATTATTATGAGTTGTTTTGAAAAGAGGCTCCAAAAGCTACGCTATTTCAAGTGGAATACCACAAGGCTCGATTCTAGGCCTCCTTTCTATGGACTTAATGCATGATGGGGTGCTAAGGAGGCACCAACCAAAGGCCGTTAAATTAATTGCATATGCAGACGACCTTATTGAGGTAGCAGTGGCAAAACACCTGAACTGGAAAGCTGTCAGCGGAGCGGCGGCTTCGATCATAACAAAACTGAGACATACAGAGCAGATTTAGCTTCCGTCAGTCCATGCCATAGAGGACAAGAAGTAATACTTATTCAGATGGTTTCGTAGGAGAATCTGAAGTTGGGATTAGGTCAGGTTTAACGGATTAAAGATCTTAAAACCTAGCTATCTATGAAAGGGCTACATAACTAGGGACTATCAAAATCACTAATCAAATCACCTATATAAAGAAAAAGAATAAATTTAAGGGTCATATATGCAAGTTTTCAATACACTATGCTATTAAAATAGTTACTCAAACAACAAAAATTGCATATTTCCTCTTCCACCTCTTATACACACACTTTACTACAAAAGAGAAAATAAGTAAGCGTTTAAAACCGAAAAGTCTACTAATCCTGCCCACAAAGCAATAAGAAAGAGTTAATAAAAGTGAATGATGCTTCAAGCGGATTAAAATATAAATAATTAAAAATCAAATCGCTTTTGTTGTTGTGGTTGGAGCAGTACTAGTAAGTGTAATGAATTCATAAAATGCGAAAGGCGAATAAAAGTGAATACAGCGATTATTTCTTGTGGCATAAAGCAATTGCTATTGTCTATATATATAAATGTATGTATGTATGTATGTATATGTATGTCTGTTAGCATCCCAACTCACTCTTGTACTTAATATTGAAAATTTCCTTCATGAAAACTAACTAAGCGAAGTGAAGGCGGACAGCACACCATTTTTCGTTTTCAACTTTATTTTTTGCTGATATTTGATTTGGGGTTGTCATCCGCTGGTCACGGCAAATGTTAGCAGCACCTACTCACTCAACGATTTTTTCTTTATTTCATGTTTGTGAATTCGTTAAAAATGACGAAGACAGTGGACCGAAGGCCCATCAGCGCACATCACTAAGGCCATATTGCAAATTATTGCATACTTTTCGGCGTACGCCAAGTCAGTTAAAACCTTGTAACTGTCATTGTCATTGCTAACCAACAACAAGAGTTACCAAACTATAAGTACCGCTATATGCAAACAACATGAGAGACTCCAACATCAGAATACGAGTAGAAGTCTTGCGGGTGGCGAAGTTGAGGGGCTTGCGGGCGCCAAAAAGTGTGTGCGGTTGGCGGTGCTGGCACTCCGTAAACTATGCAGACGCTTTTGTTTCACCGTCAATGTCCATTGAGAATGCTGATAATAATGATAATAGAATAGTTGAGAACTACAAATGCAACAATAACAACAAGAACCATAATAATAACTCTGCAACTACAACAATAATAACAATTACAGCATGTTATATGCGGCATGGCAACACAAAGCGAAAAATTGGTATGAGAAACTGCACAGTCATAAAATGAAATGAAAATATTTTTCCTTGTTATCGGCGCATTTTTTTTCTTCTTCATCTTCTTTTATTTTAAATTATTTTATGCTTTTGCATGCGTTTGTCCTTTGAACAATGAGTGCGACCAGTTGGAGGTGACAAAGTGCGGAGTGCGGGCGGGGGTTGGAGTGTTTGAGAAGTGCGCTTGTGTGCGGCTGCGAGTTCCAATCAATGCAACGCTGGCAAGCAAGTGCAGCCAACTCTACAGTTATAGCTGTGGGGCGTTATCTTGTCGTCTTTACGCAAACATACACACAAATACACACCCACACAGTTAAACAAACAAATAAAGCCAACAATAGATAACTATGATAAAACTTGGCTGCAAACTCCGGTTATGATTTTCCGCCTGTCTGCCTCACCACTTGAAAAGCCCGGCGTCTTTTGCGCCGCCCTGCCTCACCCCTTGCGAAATTCCTCTTTTGCTATTTTTTTCTTTCGTTGAATGGCAATGAAAACTATGCGCAAGAAGAATATTTTATATTTCCTTTCAGATAAATATCAATCCCCTGAAATACGCGTGGGGGGGAGATCACTGTGCAGCAGAAAATTAACCGCAAATTGTTGCAGTTGAGGTTTAAGAGCTCTTAGCACTTTAAATATTTCCAGCTCCATTTTGTTTGTACCTATGAAGCGCAATGTGTTGTTGTAGTCGGCTAAATTACATTGCTGATAATAAAATTGTTGTGGTTTTTGTATATGTCTAAAGATAACGGGTAATAATGGCAAACAATCGCAATTTGTGCGCTACTCATAAGTTAAGCATGGCGAAATGCTACGGTTAAGCGCCTGTAAGCAGACTACACAACGGACAACTGTGCTTTGCTATGCAAATTAGTAATATTGTCACACCAAATTATCGCTTGAATTTTTCATGTGAAATTACACTCCTGTGGGTAGTTGTTAATTTGTACAAAATCAGCTTTTAAACCAGTGATTGGAGAGCGCACATATACATATGCACACTTTTAAAGTTTGGGCAAGTATAGTGAGTAGCTTTAGGTAAATGTCATATGGTACAAATTCCGAAAATTAATTTGATATATTTCATTAAAGAGATAAATGAAAGGGGAGAAAGGGAAAATGGAAAGGAGGATGGAGCCATGTGTAGAAGTTCACGCAAGTGGGGAAAGTTTTCTAACGCCCTTCACTTGAGAGTGGCCAAAACGATTCTTTTACATATGACTTAATCAGCTAAAGACTGGCAGTCTTAGACCAAGTATCCTTTGGCTAGCCAAAGAACACCCCTATGAAGGCGAGCTAAAATGAGAAGGCGAAACATTCCCCCTTCAAGGTTGTGGCTGGTTTGTGACCCGCCATGTAAAAAACACCCCCAATGAAAAAGTTAAACAGCCTCGGATGAGAGACCCCCCTTTTTAGACAAATATGGCAAACCAATTAAGGAATATGATTTGAGAGCACACACCTGGAATTTCCGGTCCCTTCATTGGGAAGGTGCCGCTTCCCAGCTGGTTGATGTCCTCATTAGAGTAAAGTCTGACATCATCCGTTCAAGAAATGTAATGGCTGGAACAAGAACTGAGACGAGCCGGTCTTTGGGGTACTTGTGGGGGGACAAAAATTTTGTCGTCGAGTCCTGGCATTCTGTGGCATTAAAGTGAAGTTCTTCAGCATATACCCCCGCCCCTATGTAGAGAAGTACATGTGACCCAAAAATTCCTTTTATGAGTGCTTGGAGCGACCTACGAGAGGTGCCTCCACCACGATGTCGAAATCTTGTTTGACGCGGGGCCCGAAATATGTATACTAGATTCCAGCATAGAAAAATTCATTAACTACGTGGCTGTCTCCTGATCGAAAAGTCACCAATTAGATCGATCATGTTGTGAAAGACGGAAGACACGTTTCCAGTGTTTTAGAGGTCCTACCATTGACTCGGACCACTATCTTGTTGCAGCCAAGATTCGCAATCGTCTTTATGAAGCAAAAAACGTATGTCAACAAACAAAAGAAAGGTTTGTCGTGGAGAAGCTGCAATCACAACAGACAACCGAACGATTTTCTACTCGGCTTGCACTCCTGCTCTCTGAGAGCACTCGTCAACAACTCGGTATAAGAGAACTGTTGGACAACATTTCAAACTCCTAAGCTACGGCTGCAAAACGAAACCATTGCTTTTTAGAAAATGCAAGAGAACAGCTGGTACGACGAGGAGTGCTGTGTCGCATTGCAGATAAAACAGACTGCCTACCTCGCAACAACACAATCGCCCAAAACACGTGCGGGATGAGATAAATACCGAGACTGAAGAGAGCAGAGACACACATTTTCAGACAAAAAAGAGAGAGGCCGAAATACGTAAGTATGAAGACTAACAGAAGGTTTCAAGACTGGAGCAAACTCTTGTAGAACCGCCAGAGGGAATCTAGTGACTGTTGCCCAGAGCATGCTGAAATTATGGAGGTAATACTTCTGCAGCCTGCTAAATGATAGTGAAAGCATAATACCACGAAATGCTGAACCTGATTCGCCAATAATTGACAATGAAGCGGACGATCCATTGCCCGACCATGAAGAAGTCCAAGAAGTCCAAAAGTAATTACCCGTCTGAAGAAAAACAAAGCGGCGAGAGCTGATGGAATGTCGGACAAGCTATTCAAAGGTTGCGGAGAAAAACTGATAAGGAGCATGCAACAATCAACAACAATTAATCAAATTTTTAACATTTTTTATAAGCCTCGTCTTCAAAGGCCTTCAGTATCTTTAGCTAACGACTTTGAATCCCTTCAATAGGCGCAAAGCGCATTCCCGAAGCGGATTTTTCAGTTTTGAAACATAAAAAAGTGACTGATAGCCAAATCTACCGAATATGGTGACTGAACTATGACTCTCGCTTCGTGTTGGATCAAAGGGTCACAAAATCCTGCTAGAATGTGAAGCACATTATCATACCATTTTTGAATGCCTTGACATTTTCATATCTGAAAACAAAGTCAGATTCTTAGAAATCTTATATTTTGAACGGTATTCAATTGCATATCCCATATTTTAAATCAGAGCAAAGGAATTTAAACAAAAATCCCGAACTAGGAATTTTATGGTTCAATATGCACCTCAACCTTGCGTAATAATTCTACTTTTTTTTCAAAATTTATGTTTCTTTCCATTACCATTTGCGTAGCCATTAAGTTGAACATTATAATTATGGTCTCCTGCTGAGTTTCTCACTTTCGGATGTTTTTCTAATTGTTGACTGAGTTAATGAAATCAATTGTCGTACTTAACAAATCATTAAGCGATTTGCTTACTTAATTATAGCGTCCGATGAGCAACACTAAAAACACTTCGATACAAAGAAAAGGAGGCACTCAAGGTAATATGCAGAAGTGAGGATTTATGAAAGTTACTTGATAATTAATGTTCTTTGATACTTTAATTACCTTGAAATCAATGTCTGAAACTTTATAGTGGATTAGCAGGAAATAAAGGTCATTACAAGCGTTAAATCATATACCAATTACCTTGTAATTATAAAGCGGGATCAATTTCGTGGTGCCCAGTGGTTCCCAGGTTCCCTAATTTTTTAAAGAAAGAACATAGAAACTTCAAATTTATTGGAGAATGTTTATTATGAATATTTCATGAAGATTGTCTCTTTCAAATGTTGGCCGCGGCTAAGTTTCAGATAGTCCATGCGTTGAGTTCAATTTTCGAAGACTCGTTCGAGCATTTCGTTGGGTAACTGACGAATGCCACGAGTGATATTTTGATCCCAGGCCTGAATCGAAGCATAATTGTACGTATAGGCTTTAGACTTTACATATCCCCACAGGAAAAAACGTAACGCTGTGATATCGCATGATCTTGGTGGCCAATCGACCGGCCCAACACGTGTAATTATCTGCACACCGAAGTGTTCTCTCAATAAATCCATTGATTGATGCGATGTGTGAGAAGTGGCGCCGTCTTATTGAAACCAAATGTTTCAGACATCAAATAATCGGTCGCCATTGACGGCTACGATCTCACCGGTATCATTTTTGAAAAAATATTGACCGATGATTTCACCGGCTCACAAATCCCACCAAGCCATTGTTTTTTTCTTAATGAAATGACAGCTCTTGTATCTCTTGCTCACAGTTAAAAGAAAGCTATCGATATCACTGAACAGATATAAAAAAAACTATCTGTCATGAAGTGTGTTGAAAAAATCCCACGAGTCACTAATGAATCCCTTGAGAGCGTGTCTTTTAAATTTAAATTAGCTTTTACACTCCACAACTCGCACTTTGTTGAAAGAGCACGATTTGCTGCTACATCTGTTCTACTCTTATATTTACAATTTCTTTTAACTGTTTAGTTTTTGGTATAAGAATTAAAAAAGAAAAAAGGAGGAAGTTAAATTCGAGAACAAACGAAATAGGTAATCCATCGTTGCACGCTAAATGCGCTGTTCTTTGCTGCTTTTTTTCTCTGTCTCGAATATTTTTGTTTTTTCGTTAATTTTTGCTGTAGTTAGCTAACACGAAACCGGAGGTAAGGCTCACGTGTCATTAGCATTCAAAGCGTTTTGCAGTAAATTTCGTAAATTTCCATATAAATGAACTCCTCGGTGACATTCGTCTGTAGATTCATTGTACTACATAATGTAGCTACAAATGTAATATATACACTTGTTCACCTGCGGAGTTCATATAATATGAATTTAGTTTCTTCTTCTTCTTTATTTTAGTAATACACTTGGATTTGCATAGTCAACCTGTTCCTAGTTGTCTCTTTTTAGTTGTCTTTCTAATCGCATATACATATGTATGCATACACATGGAGCAGAGTTTTGGGGGAAATTGTGAGTTTTCAAGACTCCACTGATCAAATTTAACCCGGACTTACCAACTAAATTTTCACGTGTTTTTACACAAACCTTTATTAAATAAAATACCACTTATTTCCATTAAACATAAGCTGTTGAGATAATACAAGCATGCCAAAGTTTAATCCTATTTTCCAAATACCAGGGTTTGTCCGGAAAGATATAGGACTGAGTCGATTTAAAAAAAATTATTGAAAATTTATTTATTATCTTTATTATTTAAAAACTTTCAAAATAGGCTCCTTCTGCAACAATGCAGCGGTGCAGCGCGATTTTCAAGCATTAAAGGTGTCACGAAATAGCCTTAAAATCCGAGATGCATGCTCCTGGATGCCCTCTGTCGTTTCAAAATGCTTGCCTTTCATCAGCCTTTTCAAGCAAGGAAACAAAAAACCGGCGGGCCACATCTGGGCTGTAAGGCAGGCGCAGAAGCGTTTGGATGCCAACTTTGGTTAGGTAGCTGTTCACAAGAAAGTCGGTGCGAGCCGTGGCGTTGTCGTGGTGCAACTTCCAATCGGCTGCAATGTCTTGTTGAACCCGATTGACCCTTCGTTTGAGTCTGTTGAGAACTTTCACGTAAAACTTGTCGGGGACGGTTTGTCAAGGAAGAACAAATTCATGGTGGACGATGCCTTTGATGTCAAGAAAGACAATGTGCATCGTTTTCACTTTGGATTTGCCCATTCTTCCCTTTTTTATGCGAGAAGAAGACCGGCCTTCCAAAAAAGCCTAGCACACCACTTCTTGCTAAAGCAACACCTGCAAAACCTCACTGTCGCAGATTTATCGAGTTTCACACAGAATTTAATCGCGTAGCTCTGCTCTAACGAACGCTGCATTTGTGGATTGCACCACTCTAAAAAACACGTGAACACAAAAATGTTTGTCCTGACTCTCCAGCTGCTCGGAGTCATGCCAGCCGCTTGTTCGTTAATTAGGAACGCCCTTTACCGAATCCAGTTTTTTA
>CM050325.1:106609520-106625872 GCA_027475135.1 Bactrocera correcta | reverse complement strand
GCATCGAACCACGATTGTGACCGAATTTAAAGCCAAAAACGCAATGAATACCATTGATCAACCACCGTATTGACTAGATTTGGCTTCATGCGATTTTTTCTTGTTCCCCAAATTGAAGTTCATTTGCCAAGTTGCCGATCTATGGAACACGTTTCAGTTGATCAAAGATAAGAAGCTGAAGGCCATTCCAAAAAGTACTTGTGAAAAGTATTTCGAGAACTGGTGGGGAGAGATTACTTTGAAGTCGACAAAATAATTATGAATGAATAATTAATTTTTTTTTTTGTTCCTAGTACTTTTTTGCCGGAACCGCCGTCATAAAAACTGAACGATCGGGTTCAAGTGATTGTATCGAAAACTTTTTCATTTGCCAAGATATCTTAATGAAATTCAGCATGGATGGCTGCCTAAGATAGCGCTTCCATTTTTGATTGTATTGCTTTGATCGGATGCCTATAGCATATAGCTGCCATACAAACAGACCGTTTAAAATTAAGTCCTCGTATGGATTATTTTGCATTTGTGAAGTGTGTATAGCTTCGGTGCAATCTAAGTTAATAGTTTTCTGGTTTTAGTTTTTATGACAAAAAATATTATTAAATAATAAACTTTATAATAAAAAAAATATTAAAATTATTTTAATATTTTAGATTTTTTTGTAGTGGCTCTAAGTTTTAAATTCGCGTTATTTTTACTATTATTAAATAAGATTTTTTTTGAAAGAATAACTTTGCATTTTTATCAAGTTTTAATTTTATAAAAAATTCAAGATTTATGGATATAAAATAATTTTTGAGATCTTTTTTTATTTATTTATTTTTTTCTACAAAAATATTTACTAAATAATATTTTAAGTATGAATCAAACAGCCACCATCATAATTTGATCCATCAAGTATGTAGTATTTTAGCACTTTGTAAAACTTTAAATTTTTAATTAAAAAAAAAATGTATTATTCAATAAAAAAATATTTTTGTATTAAAAAAAATATCTTGTTTTAAATTTCCATTTTTTATTGTATGTTTTCAATAATTACCAAAAAAATATATTAAAACAGTAAAAAAAAAAACATATATGTGACCTGGTCTACGATAAGGGGGCTTAGGTGTCAAAACACAAAAAAAAAAAAAAAAAATTATAATAATAAAAAAAAAATTAAAAAAAAAATTGATTTTTTGACACCTAAGCCCCCTTTTCGTAGACCAAGTCACATATTTGCTTTATTCAATAAATAAATGTTTTATATAAAAAAATTAATATTTTTTTATAATTATATTTCATTAATTATAAGCCTTCATTTAACCACAAAATAATAAAAATTTTCAATTTTTTAAAATTCAGACTTAATTATTATTTTTTTTTAATTTCACATTTTCCAACAAGTGACTTTAAACTTCAAGTAACTGTTTCACATTCGAATTCAATTTGTTGTAATTTTAACTTTTAATGATAATTTTTGTCTGAAACACTTTAACGATTTTAGCCGCTTAAAATGGCAAATATTTGTTTTTCGTATTTTTGTCTTAACACTTCACACACACACAAACAAATTAATTGCAACAACATTTTTATTGCTAATAAAGTTGATTAAGTTATCAGTTACAAGTAAGCGTTCATTGCTACTGACCATCTTCACTGGGCTGCCACTGCGTGGTTAACTAGACGATTGAAGCTCTGCAACTGATACTCCAACCCAAAGCCTCTTGAACATTTATAGACCACCTCCCTTCTCCAGAGTGGCTTTGGCCGCTAAGCGTCGAACGGAGCTGTCGTCAAGCGGCACTAACTAGCGTTTGTAGGTGCGTGTATGTATGTGTGTGTGTGCGTGTGTGCGTGTGTGTGTGTGACCAGCGCCAATTCAGTGCCAAGTTCGCGAACTCTGCGCCTGCTATCTGTCAGCCCTCTTCGCAGCTGCATTATGACATTTGCCCACAAATACAAATAGAAATAGCAAAAACCATCGGAACACACACACGCACGCTTTTGGACTTACATACATATGTAAATGGTTGTTAACAGCAATAACATCGCATTTCGCTACCGTTTCACACGATTTGCATTTGCATTTCTGTTCGGCTTAATTGGTTGATTATCAAGACGATGCCAAGCGCCCGCGGTTACAGACAACGCAACAACGCAACAACGCCACAACCCAACGGAATGGAACGGCCACACATACTTATAAGTATTAGTTGTGCATCAGGAGCGCAAGAGATCAGCAGTTCAATGGTTTAATGCTCAAGTTTATGGCTAGAAGCAGTCTTCAGCCGCTTAGTTGCCACTTAATGACCGATTCGTTGCCCGCAATGTGTCAAAGCTGTGCAACAAATTTACAAAAATGCTTAATATACGATTACTATATTCATAAGTGCTGAAAATTGTTGTTGTAATTTTTGTTGTTATTGTTGTTGCACAGCTTCAAGTAGGGTTTAGACATATTACGAATATTTGAGCTACTCACCTTAAAGTTGATTGTCTTATTAACTTATTTGCTTTGCTGTTGCAATCCTCCTCTTCCTATTGCTTAATTCATTCATCTTTATTTATTGCATTTTTAATTTATTTTGTTAACTTTTAAGACTTTACGAATTTGTTTTGGGAGAGAAAGGAAGGTGCTATCTTAAAATGGTTTAAATGGCACTTTTTCACACAAAAAAAAAAAACACACACATTTACATGCAAACATACACATGTATGTACATACATAAACACACTTAAATATAATACATAATTGGTTCCTACCTCTAATTTACACTCGAGTCCGCTGCGCAAGCGCACTGATCCGCTCGCCCACTTCCATTTCTCGCTATGTAATTGAACTTTGATTTGAGATGCCCTCTCACAAAAAACAAAAAAATAGTAAATGAAAAGGAAATGGCTACAGTAACTTTTGTTGTAATCAATTTTAATTTCATAATATTTGGAAATTAATTATTCCAGATGGGCTCCATAAGCTCCGAAATACTGAATGAGTTAGTTGTTACGTGTACTACCGAATTGATAAAATACTCTGAACAGGGTATATGCCACGACGTTTGTAACACCCAAAAGGAAACGTCTATAACACTGTAAAATATATACATATACATATATGTATATATACCACTGTGCCCAAAAGATAAGTTACGTTTGAATTTAAACTGCGCGCGTCGAAGGATTTGGAGAATTATTTTTTTTTTAGGTTGGTAGTACTGTCGGTCACATTTATGTCAAATTTCATGTCAAAATATTTATTAGTGTTTGAGATACGTGTCGTTTTGTGAGCTGCTAAAAGTGAGTTTTCGTTTTTTGCGATGTCGAAATTTGTTGAGCAAAGAATTTGCATTAAATTTTGTTGACGGAATCAATTTTCTGCTGCGGATACGTTGAGGATGGTGCAGAAAGCCCTTGGTGATGAGGGTATGTCTAAAAAAATGTCTTATAGTGAGTTCCAAGCCGGCCGTGAACGTGTCGAAGACGAAGAGCCACCAGGGCGACCATCAACCTCAACCGACGAAGCTCACATTCAACAAATCAAAGATTTGGTGTTGAAAAACCGTCGATTAACAATTAGAAACCTTGCTGATGAAGTTGGCATATCGAAAGGCTCAGCCAATACCATTTTGAAGGATGTTTTGGGCCTCAAGCCCGTCAAATCTCGACTGGTACCGAAAACATTGAATTTTTTGGAAAAAAGGCGTCGCGTTGAAGTGTGTGAAACGATGCTTTCCGACTACTAGGGTGTCATGAAATGCATTATAACTGGCGATGAGACTTGGATCTATGTTTACGACCCCGAAACAACCGATCAATCGAGCGAATATCGTGCCAAAAGAGAGCCGAGACCAAAAAAATCGCGCCAAAGTCGCTCAAAAATCAAGGTCATATTGACTGTTTTCTTCGATTATCGTGATGTTGTGCATTATGAATTCCTTCCAACCGGTCAAACAGTGAACAAGGAATATTATCTAAACGTTATGCGTCATTTGCGTAACGCTTTCCGCTTAAAAAGGCCGGAATTGTGGAAAGACAATTCTTGATTTTTACACCACGTTAATGCACCATCCCATACTGCCCTCGTAATTCGTGATCATTTCGCCAAAAACTCTACCCATATCGTTCCGCAAAAACCGTATTCACCTAATCTGGCGCCGTGCGACTTCTGGCTGTTCACCAAGCTCAAAAGACCGCTCCGGGGACACCGTTTTTATACGATAGAGGAGATTCAAGCAGCAGCGAAGATGGAACTGAAGGCCATCCCGGAAAGTGACTACAAACAGTGTTTCGAAGATTGGAAAATCCGTTGGCATAAGTGCATTTCATCGGGAGGGGATTACCTTTCAGAAAATCAAGTATAACTCGTTTGAAACAATAGCTGCATTATAGGTACATTTTTCCCAATGGCAATAGGTTTTCATCATGTCTTTTGTTGTATTTTCTTAATAAAACTTTCATGCTATGCAACTGTGACACCTGTACAATTTTTGCTTTGTGGAATAAGATGAAAATACTTTCAAGATCAGCAGCTGAAACTTGGACAAACATTGACGAAAGTTGTCAGGCAATTTATCATTTATTTTTGTAATTCCAGTATATTTGACTAAATTCAAAATCCAATCGATGCGCTTAGTTACATGGAAATATAAGATTGCAAGGTGAAATTTAATTAACTTCATTTTCCTTTCATTTTTCAGCAAAGAAACGCGCACACCACTTAACTGTTAAAGGTCATATGCTAATTGGCTTACCTAATCGCCCAGAGTTAAACCTTTTAATTAATTAAGAGTCGATACATCTCCAATGATTAAGTGGTTTGTAAAAAAATAAAAGCATAATCAAACAATTTGCCAACCACTCATAACTCCACAAACACAAACGCAAACACACACACACATTACATGCACTTAGCCGAATGAAACTCCACACCTTTCACCTATCGATAAATACTCTGAGCATCGCGCATTATGGGCGTTAACAGCGCCATCATAGCAAATTTAAAATGATAACCAATTAAAATGACATTTTATCTTCGTTTAGAAATGTTCAAAAATGTGCATCGCGAGGGCTTTGACCCGAATTAAATTTCCGAAATGACAAAGCGAACACATGAAATGTGCTCGGACCTACGAACAGCTAGTGGCTATTGCTGCACAAATTGAAATGCATAAATTAAAGCGAAGCCACTTAATCTGCACAATAGAAATTTGCTTGCAAAATCGCTTTTAATGGAGTCGGAGTTGGAGACAAAATGCGAAAATGCGCGAAACTATTTGGCGAAGCTATTTGATCAACACGGCTTGTAAATTAATTGCCACTGCGACATGAACAGGAAATCGTTAATTTGGGCTTTTTCGTATTGGCAAGCTCAAACACACTCACATACATATAATATACATACATCCATATCTTTATGACTGCAGTACAAATGCGCAGCCAGCTGCTGCGTGCCCATAATCGCAGTTGATATGCAAAATTATTTCAACAAACACTACTTAATAAACGCTTGAAATCTAACCAAATCCAATTCCTTTTTACTTTTTTTTTGAGAAAAAGCTTTTGTAATTTATTAGGCATTCATTTGCATTTTTGCGCAAAGTTTTGCAACACCAAATTCATAGCAATTAAGTCGGTACGCCACAATCGGTAATGCCATGTTCGTGTATGAGTCGCATGAGCAGCGAAGTAAAGTTTATTGTCAAATAAAAATGTTTTCAATACAAGAACTCGAGTTGGATCGGATTTGTATGGCAGTTACATTCAATAGGGGTTTTATTTCGGCGATCCCGACAAATTAGCAGATTCTTGGTGCGAAAAGGCCGTGCGCAAAGTTTCAGATAGGTACCACGGAACGGACAGACGAACATGACCAGGGTCAAAATGGGGCAGTAGCGGTGGCAATCCTCATGCAAAGAGCGCCGGGCCCACAGATTATTCCGGATATTCACTCGTGGGTAGGCAGACGGCACCACATTCGGTGGTAGTTTTACGGTCGATAATTTAACGAAAACCATGTTTCAGTCGACTGAGAAATGGAAAGCTGTAAACGAAGCGTCTGTTTTCATAATGCCAAAACTGATACTTTTTCAACAAATAAGGTATCCTTCAGTTCGCACAGTAGAGAAGACTTAAATAGAGGATGTTATGAACCTATCACAATCAACCATGTAAATGGAAGTGGAGATTTCGGTATATGGAGGTTAAAGCATACTGATCGAAATGTATAGTAAATACAAAATCAACTAAAATTACTAACATCACAATCTTAGGTAGTTTTGGGAGCTAGGAGATAGGACCAGACCAAATTATTGTTAGGAAAGGCCATTCAGAAAATTTTTAAATATGCCTCAAAATTTAATTAAACTTTCGGTTTGAAAACAGCAATGGTTCTCAAATTCGATAGCTGGGTGCGTGAAAAGGTATAATCCGATTTTGATAATTCCAAGTTGAAAGTTGACACAATGTAGCAATATCTTTATTCTAAAAAGAGTTTGACGAATTCTATTTTTTTTTTTTTTTATTGAAATTATCATTTATATGGTTGGGAGATTGGAAAGAGAAACATATCCAAATTCTCTAACCATAAACCAGTCATAAGTTTAATTTGGAGCCATAAATCCGCATTCTCGTCCTTAATTTGTTGACTTGAAAGTATGGGTTGAATTGAATGATGTGAACCCAATATAGTTTCGCTAAGGAAATCTATCTCTGGGCAACCAGGGTCAAAACGTGAAATACTGCGCCCCGAAATGTTCTTTCAATAAATCCACTGATTGATGCAATGTCTGGGAAGTGGCCTCGTCTTGTTAAAACCAAATGTCTTCGAGACCACGAGCGTCAATTTCAGGCTTCAAATAGTCGGTTACCGTGGTGCGAGAACGTCGCTCACCGGCATCATTTTTGAAGAAATATGGACCTATGTTTTCAGCGGTTCACAAACCATACCAAACCGTTGTTATTTTCTGGATGAAACGGCAGCTCTTGAATCTCTTCAGATTGTTCTTCATCCCAAATGCGGCAATCTTGCCTGTTTACATACCCATTGAGCCATAAATGGATCTCATCGCTGAAAAAAATTTGGCTCGATAACGTCGGATCTTCTTGGAGTTTTCAAGATATAGCTTGCGAAGGTCGAGCGGCTTCAGTTATTGCATATGTTGTATTTTGTATGCTTTTAATTTAAGATCTCGACGTGAAATACGCCAAGTCGTTCCATACGTCAGTCCGAGTTGCTGCGAACTCTCCATAGTCTTCGTATACACTCTCCGCTAGGGCTGCTATTTTTTCTTGATTGCGTGTTGGACGTGGTCTATTCGGTCGAATATTATCCAATAATGAATTCTGGGTCTCAATATGGGTGATGGCGTTGCCAATAGTACGCTTAGTAAGCCGATTATGTTGCATTCTTTGGAGAACGTGAATTTTCAAAATAAATTTGAAAAAATTTTGTCAAAAAAAAAAATGCTATAAAAATGTACTTCTACTTGGATCACCCATTATAATAAATATATTTTCTTCTGTTTGTGCAAATTAACACATATTCATACATTTACGCTTATTTCGCAAAATATATTCGATTTTTCATTAAATTCATTCATAAAATGATGGATCTTTCTGGTTTGCCCTACTAACCGTTTCGCCATACTTTAAACTCAACATTTATTAATTTTTTTCATATTTTCTTAACATTCATTTACATAATGGATTAATTATATTTAAATACAATATGTACATATATAAATCGAATAGTTGATTAAAATGTTGACAGACGTTAAATCAATTAGTTGAACATTAATAAAAGTTAGTTTTAATGAAAAAGGTGTTAGTTTGACTTATGAGAGTTGAAAAATAGACAAACACACAAACTCCTACGCATATACATATGTATGTATGTATATAAAGTGGTATATATGAGCATCTACGTATACATTATGTATATTCATTCATTTACTTATGTACTGTATATTCATAATGTATTTATGCGAACAGATTTGTATGTGTGCGTTTTTATTGCCCAAGGTCATATGCAAATCGGTACAACAACATACATACATACACATGTTGATATATGTATGTGCATGTAAATCAGTTAAATTAAGCACCTACTTACATATATTTGCCTAAAATCGTGTTTAGGCATAAAATCTCATGTATATATGCAAATGTTGTTATGAACTGGACCAATAAAATTCAATTTGTGGCAGGTTTGTGCTATAAAAGTGAATGAATTTGTGCGATTTTGACTTAATGACATGAAAGATGCAACAAAATAAAGAAAAAGTGTAAAAGTTTCAGTAAAAAACAGCAAGAAATGTTCGTAAATCTAATTAGGTGGCGACATCTCTACAAGTGTTGTTGTTTGATCTGATAATTGGGATTTATATGCTATGTATGTATGTAAAATAGCAGATTTTATTTTTATTGATTTTCTAATTTTGTTTTTGGTCGATTTCTCGTATTTCGAAATCAATATGTTTTAAAATTTTAGGCCTACTCTGTTCAAAAAGTGTTCACATGGTTTATATGTGGTGATACTGTGTTTGGTGAGTTATTCGCATGAGGGAATTTTGCACAACTTTCCTTAAATATGTATAAATAAATTTGGAGGTTGCCAAATCTCTGATAACTGCGTTAATCCTCCGGGTTCATTATGTCAAATTTAATGACAGTCACTGTCAAATAACTCAAAACATTTGTATTTTAATTTTTATGACAGTTTAGAAATTTTTAATAATTTTTCTCTAAGTTCCGATACATGTCAAACATAATTGTGCTATCGTCTAAGCAGATTATATTATATGTATTTTCGTCATGAAATTTAAATAGCCAAAATTGAGCAAATGTAAGTTTTAAAATTTGGCAAAAGATCTGGATTCACTCAAAATAAATTGTATGAGAAACCTTACACAAATATGTGGGTACAAGCCAAGACCCTAATATTGTCAGGGAAGCGGCGCCCCTAATTATGACAAGATTGAGACTACAGATTAGGCTTCAGTTAGTCCATATAATAGAGGAGACTTAAATGCCTTCTTCTCCACCATGAAGTAATACGTTGTCCAGTGGTTCCGTGGGAGAGACATGAGATTTTATTAGGTTAGGTTTAGCGGATTAAAGTCCCGCACTTTGGCTTTCGATGTTTTCTTCTACTATAAAAGAAAAGCCAAGATTAATTTATATGGGCTGTTTACTGCACGAAGAGGAATAAATATCCGAAGCGTTGTTCTCTTAATAATATACATGTTATATAGACATTAGTTATAGGGATCATTATTCACGGTGGTCATTTAGAACATGAACATTACACTAAAAATAAGGTTGGTAATGATTACAGTTCACCGCGATAGGTTACCGCAGTTATTATGTACTAGTTGAGTGGTGATGTATTATGTAAAACTGAGTGTGAGACAAAACCTTTTTGACAAATCTACTTCAAATCTGTGACTGACATTCTGATATGAAAATGCTCTTCATTGAACGCAGCAGTCGTTTGAAAGAGTATGAAAACTTGTAGGTTCCTAAGCCACAGATAAGATTAGGAAAGCGACAAAATCTCTAGGTACGAGTATTAACAAAGCAATCTTTTTCTTTTTTTTTAATGTTCATGCTTAGTAATGAAAAATTAACAAATGTATATATCGATACCCTTTTTATGATTCGAATGGATTTTATTGAGTTTTCGTAAGAAATGAAATCTTATTCCAATGACCGTTTTAACCTTTATGTGCTCGGGATTGTAAACTTACGTTGGCGGTCGGAAGTCTACATTTGTAGCAATTATGTATTTGTATGGAAAACTATGTCAATATATAAACAAAAACACTGGCACGAAGAGTTTTATACTGGAGTGCATATTTATTGTGTAATATATGATTTTTATGTACATAGTTAATTTAAAAATGTTTAAATATCATTCATGGTGCAACATTTACCCAAAGTATATGTTGTGGCATGTGTGTCACATACAGGTTTTTTACACCAACTGCAAATCTTGCGAGTGGTTTTACGTTTTCCAGCTTCACAATTTTGACAAGGAACAGGGTGCATAGGTTGAATGTCGTTAGAAATATCAGGCAAATGGTTCGCAATAGTGCCAGAAACAGGAGAACAACCGAGAGCCATTTCAATAGCCAGGCGTGTTGGAGCATGGCCTAATACCCTTGGATTTTCAGAGCGCTTTTCAATTGCTGGCATGAAAAGCTGTTTTGCAAGGCATCGCAGGAACTTTCGTCGTTTGTCTGTTTGTTGAATATGGTTGTTATTTTCCGAATATATAATGAATCCGGCTAGAGCGCTTATATCTAGCATGTTAAAAAACATTGCTAAAGGCCAACGCAAAGTTTTCCGTTTAGTGGAATATGCAGAAAGCATTTTGTCCATTGCATCGACGCCTCCTTTGGTAGCGTTGTAGTCAAGGATATACTGTGGCTTGTTTTTCTTCTCAGGTACAATTGCATTTGTCAAGGACGTACTGGAAAGTAGTATAACAGCTTTTCCCTTTTTTGGTACGTAAAATACCAACGCAAATTTTGATTCGAGAAAGCCAAAAATTGTTGACTGTTCTGCTCGTTTGCGGTCTGGTTTCATTTCATTTGGCACAAATGTTTTGTTTTGGCGAACAGTACCAAGAAGAGAGAGCCCTTTCGACATCAGTTGCCTAGCCAGATTCAATGAAGTAAAAAAGTTATCACAGATTATGGTTCTTCCGGTGTTTTGCTTTGCACGACATTCTCTCCTACATTAGATGCACGACTAGAATTCGATTCCTTTCCAGTGTAAATCTCGCAGTTGAGAGGATAGAAAGACTTTGCATCGCATGCGAACCAGACTTTTATGCCATACTTTGCAGGCTTTGATGGTATATACTGTGTGAATCTAGTTCTTCCGCGATATGCAAATAGTTGTTCGTCAACTGTTATCTCTCCTGATGGTTGATAGTAGCGGCGAAGATTGTTGTTCATTAGAGCCCATAATGCAGAAATTGGAGCAGCTTTATCGTTTGCTAGTCGAGCAGCTCTAGTACGCTCATTATCAAACCGAATGAATCGCAAAATTTCCTTGAACCGAGATTTCGGCATTACAGCACGGTAATAACAAACTGCTTCTGTACTCCACAATACATCAATGTCTTCATCGTTAGACTTATTAACACCTGCCAAAAATAAGAGCCCAATGAATGCTCTCAATTCAACAATTGTCAATTTATTCCACATTCCCTTCTTTCCGTTGAGATTTTGTTCATTCCACTTTTGAAATGTTTTTTCGGCTTTCGCGTTAGTATCAACTAGAACTTGTTCGAACATCGATGGAGTGAAAATCAAATCAAATACACTTGACTCGATGAGTCCTTTGGTAGCACGAGATGGGCCAACAGCAGTGCCACGAAACACATTATGTGCACTCAATCGAATTGCTTGATTAGGCAGATTGGAAAGCCAGGTAGTATTGTCTTTTGAAACCAGCGAACCAAGACGCTGTTCATCTGCCCCCCCCCTCTTCGAAATCCATCTCTTCCTCATAATCTGCTTCAAACAATACGCCTTCTGTCTGCTCATCGGATCGAATATCGTCTTCTTCAAGTATCATTTCGTTTTCAGCATCAGATTCTTCAGGATTTTTACCAGGTGGTACGTAATCATCAGTAGAATCATCAAAATCTAGGCTCTCTTCTGCTTCTTCATCAACCTCACTCAATAGATTCTCAATATGGTTTTAAAGCTCTTCGTACCCTAGCCTGTGTTTACAAATTTCTTTTATACAATCCATATCATGGAAAAAGATACACTTACCGTTTAACGACTCGTTTCGGACGGTTTGAGGCACGTCCAGACATAATTATTGTTATTTCTCCAAATATCTAAAATTATTATTCACCAAGAAATGCTTGAGGAGCAATGCAAAACTGATCACCACAATATGAACATTGAATATAAATCACTGCAAAAATAATTATAGCTATTGCGAAATTCGCTGAAAAGTCAGTAAGGCAAGCACAGCCTACTTACTCAAATATCGCATTCAAAAAATTAAAGTTGAGTGGAAGGGTGATGTGAATTTTCACAGATTTTGTATAGTGTCTACATTTGTAGACTAACCGCCAGGAGATGGTCATTTTGAAAAGTAGGGTCTCGGGGATACTGTAAACTATTTTTTTTACGTGTTAGTGGCCAAAACTGCTTAGAATTGATTTTTAGGAAGCTACTAAAAATTTCGGACCATGCTGTAATGAAAATTTTTTTTTATTCAACTTTTTCTGCAAAAATGCTACAAATGTAGACTACCGAGCACATAAAGGTTAAGTGAATTGACAGAGAGAATACATTTGGGGTTTGCTGGTCTGGGAAGAAAGAATTTCTCTCAAATTTTGTATTTCTAACCAAATTTCGTGTGCGGAATCATTGCGAATGTGAGAAAGGCTTACGGTGATTCAATTGTATCAAAAACACAAGCATACGAGTGGTACAACGCCAAAGACGAGCATTGTAACTGCCGATGAGAGATTGATTTATAGTTTGATATCCAAACAAGGCAAAGACATCATCGGAATGAAACCCATTTTCAGACCATCGAAGAGATAAAACAAAATTCGCTGAAGAGTTGGCTGAAGGCCATTCCAAAAAGTGCTTATGTTTCGGGGACTGAAAAATCGTTGGCATAAGTGTATTACATCTGGTGGAGATTACTTTAAAGGCGACAAATATAAATATAAATATTGATGAGTAAAAAAATATTTTGCATTTTATTTACAATTTCCGGGTACTTCTTTCTAACAGTGTACATGCCTCTAAAGTAAGATACAATTTTCAGCTGATTCATTGCTTACTTTGGCTGTAGTTGCCGCTAAGGTTAGGGTTCTTTTTATGAGTTCGGCGATTTTCCTTGATTGTTTGTGAATTCCTTGCCAAAAGCAATGCTGTAACGATGCCCTAGCCTCCATATTCGGCTGCAATTTTTATACCCTGAACAGGGTATATTAACTTTGTCACGACGTTTGTAACACCCAGAAGGAAGCGTCGGAGACCCTATAAAGTATATATATAAATGATCAGGATGTTGAGCTGAGTCGATTTAGCCATGTCCGTCTGTCTGTCCGTCTGTCCGTCTGTCCGTCTGTCCGTCTGTCCGTCTGTCCGTCTGTCTGTATATATACGAACTAGTCCCTCAGTTTTTAAGATATCCTTTTGAAATTTTTCAAACGTCATTTTCTCTTCAAGAAGCTGCTCATTTGTCGGAACGGCCGATATCGGACCACTATAGCATATAGCTGCCATATAAACTGAACAATCGGAATCAAGTTCTCATATGGAAAACTTTCGCATTTGACAATGTATCATCACCAAATTTGGTATGGATTATTTTCTAGGGAAAAAATGTAATATCCGAGAAAATTGTTCAGATCGGTTAACTATAACATATAGCTGCCATACAAACTGAACGATCGGAATCAAGTCCTTGTATGGAAAACTTTCACATTTGACAAGATATATTCACGAAATTTGGTATATAATATTTTCTAAGGCAAAAATGTAGTCTCCGAAGAAATTGTTCAGATCGGTTAACTATAGCATATAGCTGCCATACAAACTGAACGATCGGAATCAAGTTCTTGTATGGAAAACTTTCGCATTTGACAATGTATCATCACCAAATTTGGTATGGATTATTTTCTGGGGAAAAAATGTAATATCCGAGAAAATTGTTCAGATCGGTTAACTATAACATATAGCTGCCATACAAACTGAACGATCGGAATCAAGTCCTTGTATGGAAAACTTTAACATTTGACAAGATATATTCACGAAATTTGGTATAGATTATTTTTTAAGGTAACAATGTAATCTCCCCAAGAAATTGTTCAGAACGAGTTACTATAGCATATAGCTTCTATACAAACTGGACACATAGTTACTAACAGAAATTCACCTGTGAAGGGTATTTAGCTTCGGTGCAACCGAAGTTAACGTTTTTTCTTGTTCCGTGTGACTTTATCCTATTTCCAAAGATAAAGACGACCTTAAAGGGACGCCGATTTACTAGATCGATTAAAATTGATTAAAAAGATATATCATATTCAAAAAAGTGTTTTGATGACCCTTAAGCTGAGGTATGCTTGTCGTAAGAGGCGACTAAAATACAATACATATGCCCTACGAGGTTTGACAATTAAGTAATGAGATTGATTTTATTGCCGCCCTTGTAGTAAACCTGTGTGTATGTACCATCGCTCTAGCTTGTTTAGTTCGCCTGCTGCGTCAAGTTGAGTAGACGTGTGTTTGTAGTGCTCGTCACGAAAATGGAAAAACGAAATCAAGTGAGCAAGTCGAAGGTGAAAACGATGATTATTGCCTTTTTTGACAGCCGTGGAATCGTCCACGAAGAATTCGTTCCACCGGGGAAAACTGTGAATCAAGTCTACTATTGCCAAATACTCGAAAGATTAAGAAACCGAGGCAACAGTGCGCGCCCAGACATCGCTCGTAACTGGATCCTTCATCACGACAACGCGCCGTGCCACACCGCCCTCAGCGTGTCCCAGTATTTGGCCTCTAAAGGGATGGCCGTGTTGCAACAGCCGCCTTATTCGCCCGACATGTCACCCTGTGACTTTTTTTATTTCTTAAAAAAAAATCGGTGGTCAAAGGAACCCATTTTGAGTCGATTACGGACATCCATCCGGCCGTTCCTCGACATTCCAGTCGAAGCGTTCCAGAAATGTTACGAAGCATGGAAAACGCGCGGGAATCGCTGTATAGCTGCACAAGGGGACTACTTTGAAGGAAATGGTAGAGTTGTAGAATAATTTTCAAATATACGATTTTTATGGAATCAGTCTCATTACTTAATTGTCATACCTCGTATGTATGTTATTTGGCTTGTCTGGAATTTCAGCTTAGTCTTGTCAGAAATGGTGCTATAATACTTAGTTTGAACTGATATTACGGACTTTGAATGAGGTTCTTTCCAATAAAAAGACATGTGAAGTTCTAGCGACAAATGTCACCAGTCATTGAGTTTGATGGCTACTCAACTGGTGGTACCGAAAGCTACAAGGTCTGACCGGAGACTTAAATCTGGTACCACGGGGATCAGTTACCTTTTGGAGTTCGTGCAAACTGCTCATTGGTTTTGGCCCGTTGAGGATATTTGTGGTGGCTGTGGTTTAAAACTAATGCCAATTAGAATTGAAAATTCAGTTCAAGAAGATCCTTGCACCAATTCAGATATCGGCATGACACGACCATTAAAAGTCGATTCATATTTTTTTTTTATTTAAAAATAATACCTAACCCAATATTAATTATTTAAAAAAAATCTTTACTGTGGAAATATTGACATAAATTTACTTCACCTTCCTCAAAATCGCGGAAGAAACACTTTATTTCGGCCTCTCTGTACGGGTACTATCCTTTCATGAGGCGAAATATATTTCTCTAAAAAATAGTACAAAAAAGGGCTTTGTTTTGAGCGAAAAAATAATTATGTGATTAAAATATTTATGCGGTTGCTTCCATAATTTATTGTCACGATAAAGCCTATGCCATAAACAAATGCAGATATAAATATTTAAGAGTCGTAAAAAATTACATATTTGCTTTAATAGCGGCATATCTACTTTGGCCACTCAACGCCTATTGCTATGATGACCATGGCCATAGCAATGAATTAACCCACACGATTCACGCATTGAAACCCGAAGCAAGCTGGCTTTGAGAGTTGTAAGAAACAAATAAAAAATTGCACGCATGATTGGCGACAAAGTCGAAAGATGCTTGGATTAAATTATTGACTTGAAATGCTGGAGATTGGCGTGAAGCGAAGAGTTGCCGCCAGATTTATGATTCCACAACGTCACAGCTGATGCGTTAGGCGAGGTCATAGAGTGGCAAATTCCAATTGGTAAAATAACAGCTAACTACGAGAATAATCGCCGGTAAGAGAAAGAGAGAGAGAAAAGGAGAGAGGGAGATCGAAAGAGAGAGATGGTGAACATGGAGGGGAAAGGGTTTTTAAAGACTAAAGCGGCGTGCGTAAAGCGTTGGTGTGTCTCAAAAGCAAATTTTGAAAAAATAGAAAAATAAAATGAAATAAAAATAAAGGAAAAATGGGTCACGAACTAGTCCCACCAACTGTCACTTATCAGTTATAAATGTAAACAAACCAATTTGTTACTATTAAGCTCATTTTGGGCTGCGAAAATATGTACGCCCAACACGCTTTACTGTTATTTCGACATCACGTAACTTGCTTGATTTATTAATGATGTACTCACACACTTACAAATATTAATATTCATTAAATAAATAATTTATTCAACAGCACAAAATGAAATAGAAATGTTTTACATAAGTCTAAGTGTTACACTTTCGCATTGTTTT
>CM050325.1:106592659-106609020 GCA_027475135.1 Bactrocera correcta | reverse complement strand
TTATTTGAAACGTTAGATTGGTTCATGACATTTACTTTTTGAAGATAATTTCATTTAAATGTTGACCGCGGCTGCGTCTTAGGTGGTCCATTCGGAAAGTCCAATTTTGGGCAACTTTTTCGAGCATTTCGGCCGGAATAGCCCGAATTTCTTCGGAAATGTTGTCTTCCAAAGCTGGAATAGTTGCTGGCTTATTTCTGTAGACTTTAGACTTGACGTAGCCCCACAAAAAATAGTCTAAAGGCGTTAAATCGCATGATCTTGGTGGCCAACTTACGGGTCCATTTCTTGAGATGAATTGTTGTCCGAAGTTTTCCCTCAAAATGGCCATAGAATCGCGAGCTGTGTGGCATGTAGCGCCATCTTGTTGAAACCACATGTCAACCAAGTTCAGTTCTTCCATTTTTGGCAACAAAAAGTTTGTTAGCATCGAACGATAGCGATCGCCATTCACCGTAACGTTGCGTCCAACAGCATCTTTGAAAAAATACGGTCCAATGATTCCACCAGCGTACAAACCACACCAAACAGTGCATTTTTCGGGATGCATGGGCAGTTCTTGAACGGCTTCTGGTTGCTCTTCACCCCAAATGCGGCAATTTTGCTTATTTACGTAGCCATTCAACCAGAAATGAGCCTCATCGCTCATCGGACACGGACGCGAAACACATTTCGAACCGAACACTGATTTTGGTAATAAAATTCAATGATTTGCAAGCGTTGCTCGTTAGTAAGTCTATTCATGATGAAATGTCAAAGCATACTGAGCATCTTTCTCTTTGACACCATGTCTGACATCCCACGTGATCTGTCAAATACTACTGCATGAAAATCCTAACCTCAAAAAAATCACCCGTTACAAAATATACACGAATGAAGTAAAAAGTAACTACTCCCTACGAATTTTGCGAACTATGGACATTGTAGATACACACCAGTTATACATAAAATATCATAGACCAGTACACATATAACACTTATGTAAATAGATGCGAAATTTAATACATACTTGCACTTACAACAAACTTTAGTGATAAGACTAATTATATTGTGTATAATATTTGTCTCACCTCATAATGCGCAACACAACGAACGCTCTTCTCATTCATATATGTTTCTTTTTCTCTTTTTAATCTCTCTCTTGATACCTAATCTCTACGTTTCGTGTCTATTTAATCAGTGAATATATAGTATAAGTATATTCCTAGAATAGTTTAGATATGGTAGAAGGGGTCTATAGTACATACGCACATATCTTCATGATAAATAATCTTATGCTTAAATAATATTATTATTATGACTAACAACGCTTTCACTTACCGGTTTTGAATGTTGCCATTAGCCTGTTCGAATCACCGCCATGATGGCAGGCAAACAATGATTGCTCAAGTAGATCTTCGGCTTTGTAACCGAAGAGATTTTGCATTCTGCAAAAAGAAAAATACAATATTAATAAACGCATCTCAAGTGATCAAAACGCATGTGATTGTGTCAATTTACTTCTCATCCACATAAGTAAATTTCATATCCAAAGAGTGTTTTGTCAAGAATGTTGTAGTGCCCAATGGAATTTCTATATTGGAGGGATGCGGTATCGGACGACCGATGGCGACCAATACACGATCATCTTTCATGTTAACCACCAAGTGACCAGTTATGTGTATAACCTATGAAGATAAAGAGAAAAATTAATAGCACATTTTTAGAATGCTAATATGGCAAGCTCGTCTAACAAACCTTGTACGAAGCGCTCTTGATATTGATACTACGTCCACGACTGGTCAATGTGCATTTGAGACGCACGAAAAGATCACGATGCTCGGTCGAAATGCCTTCTTCGATCATATTCTCATCCTTAATCTTATCGGGCAGACGGTTGCGTTTGATGTTAAGCGCCTCTTTGAGTTCGGCATGATCACATTGGTGGCTGTACTCCCAAATTTGTTGGCCGAGTATGTCAATCTAAATGAAAAAAAAGCGAAAGTTATTTGATTTATTCTACTATTTAATAATTTTGAGTTTTTACAACCTTTGCTAAGCCTAAATAATCAGTTATGTTGTCTGAAACATAGGTAATGTCGCCATCATTGGAGAGTATAATCAGAAAACCGTCCAAGGTCTGTTTAATAAATTGTGTTGCCTCGGCACATTTGAGCAAATCAAATTTTCCATCGGTGTTTTCCATTGTTGAAACCGACATTTGAGTTGAACTATTGGAGTTATCTTCAAAATCATTGTCTAGTTTTATATCTCCAAGAAGATCTTGAATTTTTGGGACTGTAAAAGAGAACGAATATTTATTTTGTTGTAAACGATGGCTTAGCTAATTGTTAATCAAATTAAATTGAGTCTTCACTGCATAATACTTTCAAGTATATTTCAATTTATACTTACACAACTGCAGCATTTCGCGTACTTTGAGGAAAGCTATGGCGATGCGCATTATAGATGCTTTGTCCAATTGGTTGACGTCCTCTTTGCGTAATGGTAAAATCTGTGCCAATTCGCTGAAGATCTCTGTTTCGCGTGAACGCCGGCATCTGGCCGCATCACGTGATTTTTCCTTACGCTTTTCATTGTTTCTGCAAAATAAAAATGATAAAATTAGCAAAGTAATCCAAATATTCAAAATAATTATTTAAATTGATTTAAGTATTATTGTGAATAAAAATAACTTAATTATTTTAATTAAATTAAATTAAATTTTAGTAAAATTTCGATGCTTATCTTTAGACATCTCAATAGAGTGCGCATCGATCAATGAATTGCTGAATGAAAGGTATTGGCATTGTCTTTATAATTCGAATTTGTTGTAAACGTTAAGCTCTGTCTAATCCATAAAAAGAGGACCCCACAATCTACGCCAATTACCATGAGATAAGCCTCCTTAATAATAATAGTGTGTGAAAGACTTGAAGCTCATAGTCAACAAACTGATTGTACCTTATCAGTGTGGCTTTGCACTTTACTTACAAAATCTACTATCGACCTGATTTTCATCACTTGACGCAATCTGGGAAAATACTCGTGAAAGGGAGATCCACACACACCACCTCTGCATCAATTTTAAAGCCGCTTTTGACACCACGAAAAGGAGCTGCCGATATGTCTGAATTTGGCATCCCCGCAAAGCGAATTCGGCTATGTAAACTAAAGCTGAGCAACACCAAAAGCTCCATCTGAATCGGGAAGGACCTCTCCGAGCCGTTCGGTACCTAGGAGTTTTCAGACAAGGATACCACTAACGTGTGACTGCTCCCCTTCAATATATTTCTGGAGAAATTAATAAGTGCAGCAGAGCCTTAGGAGTGTTCGAAAGAAAAATGCGTGTTTTCGAGTTTTCATGACAGATCTTGAATTTCATGGTTAATTTTGTATAGCAGCTACATATATGCTATACTGGTCCGATCTGAAAAAATGCTTCGAAAATTGTAGGGTTGACTTAGATTCGTGCCAAATTTTGGAAAGATATTTTGTCAAATAAAAGAGTTTCCAGAACTTTATTTTGACAGTCAGGTCAGTTTGCTTTTTGTAGAGAAAAGGACGTGCGTCAATTTCAGAACGATATACAGACCTACAGCACAGATAAACATCAAGACATTATTTATGCAGGGAGAACCAAAATTAACAGCAAATTTAACGCCATTTCAATTAATCTCTTGACAGTTCCAAACATATTTTGTATGAAATTTACTAGCTGCGGCCGCCAAGCTTTCATTATTTTTTAAATATTGTCCAATAATAAAGACACGTTGTTAAATCAGCATAAACTGTCAGCTGTACATTTATTATTGTTATAAGATTTTCAACACTTTTTTTAATTTTGGGGCACCCTTTACATAACGGGTTTTTTAATTGGGGCGCAAGATCGACAAGGACAGCAAACGACATCACATTTTTTCCAGTTCTTTTGACATTTCTCATTAAGTTTTACCATTTCATCATGGAAAGATATACGATCTAACAACCAGTCAAATTCGGAGTCAGTGGCCTCAATCTTAAGAGCGCTAAGTCCAATGGAATGGTCGTCATAATTGTCCTGTAAAATCAACAACTGAGCGTCTAGTGGAAAAATTTGAATGCACAAGCACAGTTCATAATGTTCCCGTGCCAGGGAGACAGAGAAGTGCCCGTACTGTCGAAAATATGGTACCGCTAGCGCATCAATTGAGGAAGACGCAAATCAGTATCTCATACGTCGTTCTCAAGCGTTGACGATATTGTGGCGAATTTTGCCTACATCCTTACAAGATCGAATTGACGCAAGAACTGAAGCCGTTTGACCACCAGAACTGTCGTTTGTTCGTGAATTGGGCTCAGCAACAACTTGAAAATGATCCGAATTTTCATCATAAAATCATCTTTACCGATGAGGCTCATTTCTGGCTGAATGGCTTCGTCTATAAGCAAAATATGCCTTATTGGCCAGGCAGGAATCCACACCGCCTAGGTCGTGCGGTTTTGACGTCGTTAGACTGTGGATTTACGTAAAATCTAAGGTCTATGCCAACAAGTCGCGATGATTGATAAACTTCGTACGAATGGCGAACGTGAAATTTATGCTTGATTTATGCTTGAAAACCGTTGAAAATTGGGTTCAGCGTCTGGGCTTCGGCAAGCGTGCCTGTGCCCGTGCAAATCAAGTTGTACATAATGTCATTGAATATGCTTGCACAGAAATAAAAAATCATTGATTTCCTAAACCGTTTTTATTTAAAAAAAAAAAAAAACACGAAAATCGCCGTAACAAATTATTTGACACAAAGCCTCCATTATCCACTAAAAGTACTATTTTTTTGTGAAAGAGGAAGGTGACACAGAAGTCATAAATCGTATACTTGTCAACAAAAGCATGTTTATTAAATAAGTTTGGCCCACTCACTTTCTTCTTTTGACAAAGGCTCTAAACTGAAATATTTGTTTCGGTGAACTGAGCTAATTGAGGCCAAGAAAATTCGCTGAAAATCTTTGTTTACTTAACAGGAACATATTTTTAAGAAATTCATAAAGACTTTGACAGGAAAATACGGTCAGACTAATATTTTTGGTATTTCTGTATAAATATTAAAGGAAAAATTATCGAGAGCACTATTTTTATTAAAAGAATTAAGAATGTAATCACATTTTAATTCAATTTCAATTTTAGAAGAAATCTAAATACATACATATATATACTATACATGCATACTAAATGCATTAACAATAACAAAAGACGAAAATGAAAGCGAAGTCTGGACGCGCTTTTAACTGCCCATTTCGTTTGTTTGCTAGCCAGATAACGCGACACGAATTAACATTATTACAACAATACATATAATAAATATTTGTAATGTGCAGCGAACAAGCGCTGAGTATAACGATAAACGAATCGAACGACCAACGACCGACGACCAACGGAGTGGTGACGGAAAAACTATGTAGCAACTAAAATAAAAAACTAACACATTTCATTTTAATTTTAATTTGGAACAAGCGCGCCTACGTTAAACGCAGCTGCTTTTATCGGTGCCTTTGTGTGACTTTGGCTCGCTGCCTAGTTTTCTTGTTGCTTTGTTTTTGTTTTAACCAGTCGATTGCGGCATGAAAGCATGCAAGGCGCGTGCGAGTTTACCTTAGAACAATCACAAAAATGAATATCATAAGCCAACAGCAGTGGCGTAACTATAGGGTGGCAAGTCGGCAAAATGCCACGGGCCCCCAGCCCAAAGGGGCCCCCGGTCAGAGGAAATCTCAATTTCCAACATTTATTATTACACATAGACATTACTTAAGTAAAAAAAAAGTTTTGTCTTTAATTTATTTGTTACCTTCTTAGTTGCATACACAACTAAAAAAAATATACCTAGGTATTAAACTTTCAATGCATTAGTAAACAAAAATTTAACCCAGTTTTAGAAAGAAAGGTCAAAATCCAATTACTCGTAATAATTTCGGAAACATGTGTGGACAAACATACCTCAAAAATGTGTATATTGGTTTACATTTATATTCACTGGGCATGTCTCAGGGTGTCTCGCTGAGACTAGGTATACTGCCGGCATTAAAATCAGTGTTGCCGTTTTAGTACATTTCGCGCTAGATAGCGCAAATCTAGACTCTTCAGCACTTTTTTTCTCAGTACAATGCGCTAAAAAATATTTTTCGGAATCTAGTAGAAAATAGTAAAAATTATTGACGATCGTAAATTTAAGCCAATAAGTTAATTGTCAGAGCCGTAAAACGTTAGGAAAATAACGAGCTGGGAATTCCCCAAAGGATTTAGTATTCCCCGACCACAATGTTATTGATGCGTTTAATATTTTGTCTCTTTTTTACATTAAAGTGTTATGTTATGACTGTCTCTGATTTTACTAACAGAGTTCAATTATAATGATACGATTGCCACACTTTTATGTTGCCTGAACACGGTTTGAAGAAAATGACTAAAACTGAAAAAAAAAAAAACGGCATCTGGTGAAGGCACACCAACCGCACCCGAACGTAATGATGACCAGAAAGATATTCAGTTATTTAATTTAATTGATTTTGATAAATGTAATAATGGTTAAATAAATTCACATAAAAACACATCTTCTCTTATTGCCATTAAAAATTCACAGCTAAAGTTTAGCGCAATTTTGAAATGAGTTTGGTGTATTTTTTTCTTTCTCAAACGGCAACACTGCTTAAAATTTATGTTGGTAATACTTGCTGATGCTTGGGGAATCCCCGATTCGAGTTTGTATATATTGTTACAAAAGTAGTATTAAATTGTATTTGTATTGCTATATGCATCCCTTATGATGAACAATAGCTGTAGGCATATGGAATAGCATTTGTTTTGTTGTAGACATCTGGCGCCGCGGCTGTCTGCTTGTCTACGTAAACAATTGCTGAGTCTGGTGCCGTGGCTGTCTGCTTGTCTACGTAAACAATTGCTGAGTCTGGTGCCGTGGCTGTCTGCTTGTCTAAGCAATAGCTACATTTGGCGCCGTATAGCGTTATGTTCTTGTAGTTTCCAGACGCAATATCCTAGAAGGACACGTCGGCATCAGCGAGGAGTGCGTGGCTATATAAGCCGCGGCAGCGCCAACGTAATCAATCAGTGCTAAGAGTAAACTGCTATAGTGTTAGTGAAATAAAGAGTTGGTGAATTAAATTGAAGTTGACAATGTCTACTCGGTAAGAATTTTATTCTAATATTTAAAATAATGATTCTCATCGCGCATTTCAAAATCAATTCACTATTTTGACATTCGTAACCTCCAAAACTATTTCGGTACCTATGTTCATCGTTCTTTCAAAACTTACAAAATTTGACACTTGAATTGAACTTTGAACAATCGGTGGACTTTCGTTATAAACATTTTTACGGTCGCTTTTTTGGCATTTGTTAGCAATTAAGTAGATTTTTCAATAAATAAAAACTATAGTATTATTACAAACTTTTTGCGGTTTTGTTCTAGAAAGTATCAGAGTGGAAGCGAAAAACGAAAGCGAAAGAAAGAGTCTGAAGAACAAAATAAAAAGTTACCTAAAATAAGTCAGTACTTTAATAATCAAGATAGTATACAAGAAGAATCAAATGAACAGCGCGACGGAAAGGTAGAAAATGATGACATAAGTGCCAATATCGCAGGGCCCGATAACAGTGAATATTTAGATTCAGAGCAACCACAACCAGGTACGAGCAAATCTTTAAATGAATCATGTTTGGACATAGAAAAATTAAAATCTTTACCGCATGTTACTGATAAAGGTAACTTTAAAGAACTCAATGATCAAGTAAAACGGTTTGTGATCGAAAATGGACACTGTAAACCAAAAGGCCCCTTTTTAAGGGATAGTAACAATAGATCTTTCTTAGATAAATATTATTACACTGTTTCTAAATCTGGCGTAAAGTTAGAACGTACATGGCTGTCCTATTCTCTATTGCTTCAAAAAGCATATTGTGAACCATGTTGGTTATTCGCAAATAGGGCATCTAAAAATATACAAAATATTTGGATGGAAGGCTATGATGATTGGAAACATATTGTGGAAGCCATAGAAAGACATGAGACATCGAAAGAACATTTGCATTCATGTTTTGTACATCGACAGTGGCAGTTACATGGAACACTAGATGAAGAACAAGAGTCTATTATCAAGAGAGAAAAATTTTTTTGGCGCCAGGTACTCACTAGACTCCTTGATGTTACTCTGACACTTTCAACCTGTAATTTAGCTTTTCGTGGCCATAAAGAAACGGTATATGGCAACGATTCTGGTCCAAAAGGAAATTTTTTGAGTATTGTTGAGTTATTAGCTAAATACGATCCTATTTTACAAGATTTGCTAAGCAAACCTAAGGGCCAGATTAAATACTTAAGTCCAAAAATACAAAATGAGCTCATTGCTGTTCTGGTTCAAAAAGTGGAAAATGCTCTGGTAAATGAAATAGTCACCGCACCGTTTTATTCCATTTTGTTTGATACTACTCAAGATATTTCCAAAACAGATCAATTGTGTGAACTTTACCGTTACTGTGTAATCGAGAAAGATGAAAATGGAATTCCAAAGGCGCTCGTAATTAAAGAGTCATTTTTAGGATTTCATGAGGTTAAGGATCAAACTGCCTTAGCAATGTCCAAGCAGATAATAAAATCCATAAATGACAAAAGTATTTCTCTGAATAAGTGCCGTGGACAAGGGTACGATGGAGCTAATACCATGAAAGGTACTTATGGCGGAGTTCAAAAACTCATAAGAGATATAGAGCCAAATGCAGTGTATGTCCATTGTGCTGCTCATAATTTAAACTTGGTAGTAAATGATGCAGTAAAAGAGGTCATAGAAATACAAACGTTGTTCGAAACTGTGCAACAAATTTATAATTTTTTTGGCCATAGTATTAGACGATGGAATATATTATCTAGTTTTATATCTGACAACAAAAAAGGAGAAACCGTTGTATCATCAAATTCAGTAACATTAAAAACAATGAATCCAACTAGATGGGCAGGACGCTTTGATGCCATGTTTGCTTTAAAGGTTCGATTTGTTGATGTTCAAAAAGCGCTAACAAAAACCATTTTATCAAATTCCAAATCCGATGAGAGAAATGAAGCTATCTTGCTAAAGAAGAAGGTAGAGAACTACAATTTTATTATGTTGCTGGTTTTCCATTGCAAAGTCTTACAAACCATAGACGCGGCTTCTAAAGCACTTCAATCTAAAGCCATCGATCTTTCAAATGCCTCAAAGCGTTTGCAAGTCTGTCTAGAAGAACTTGAAAAGTATCGACATGAATTTGAAGATTTAAAAACGGAAGCAAATAGTATTGCAGTTAAATGGGCCATAAACCCTGAATTTCCTAAAACTCGTCAGAGAAAAGTGAAACGTCATTTTGATGAAATTTGTGAGGATGAACGTCTCCAAGATCCTGAAAGCTTGTTTAAAGTGAACGTATTCTATCGTGTATTAGACATCATCATTAATCAACTTAGATCGCGTTTCCTTGGAATGAATGAAATTGTTTCCAATTTTAGTGTCTTGCAGCCTGCCACTTTGCAAAACTTGAATGATACTGATTTATTGGCAATGGCTTTAGCATTTGTCCA
Organism: Bactrocera correcta; assembly: GCA_027475135.1. Taxonomy (NCBI): domain Eukaryota; kingdom Metazoa; phylum Arthropoda; class Insecta; order Diptera; family Tephritidae; genus Bactrocera; species Bactrocera correcta. The sequence goes on along the minus strand of CM050325.1, from coordinate 106,599,436 downwards.
TTTATATAAAAAAGATATATCTATGTCGTTTTCCAAAGAAATTCTCAGTTTTCGATCCTCTTTTAAACATGAAATAGAAAGGTCATCTTCTATAAGAGAACTTGCTGACTTATTAATAATAAAGAATCATTTTATATCTTCAAGCTTTCCTGAAGTGTGCACTGCATTTCTGTTATTTCTCACCATTCCTGTAACTACGGCTAGTGCCGAGCGATCATTTTCAAAACTGAAATTGATAAAAACTTATTTAAGAAATTCTATGGGACAAGAAAGGTTAAGCAATTTGGCTATTCTATCCATCGAAAATTCTATGGCCCGAAATTTGAACTTTGATGATGTCATTAACACTTTTGCTGAACAGAAAGTCCGAAGAAAGGAATTTTAATAATTAAAATTGTGTGCTTAAAATAAAATTGTGATTTCAGTTCAATATGTACTTTAAATTAGGTACCTTTAATTAAAAGTGAATAATTAGAAAATCAAGAAATTATAATTATAAAGTTTGTATGTACCTACTTCACGTAGTGATTTATTAGTTAACTCTTACAAATAAAAGTGTATAAATAAATATTATCAAATAAAAAATACTATTGTTGTCGGTTCAGCTTCTTTATATATTGGGGAAGTGGGAGGGCAGGAGGCCCATTCGATGAATTTGCCACGGGCCTCGAACGGTATAGTTACGCCACTGGCCAACAGCTATTTCCAACATTTAAGCGAGTAAATACATATATACAAGTACTTACAAATATATATATATATATATATGTTTATAAATTTAGGCATATTTAAATTTAAAGTGTATGTGAGTTTCTATGGCTTTATACCTCGTACATACATATATAAGTATAATTAAATATGTTGAATAATATTTAAATGATTAATGGCATTTTGCTGTTAATTGTGTTTGTTTTCAATTTCATTGTATATAAAAATAAGAGAAGAATCGGGAACGTTTGTGTAGGACTTGCAGACTATTAAGTAAATATATTGAATTTGGTTAGTTGCCGCAGCGATACGTTAGCGTTACATAAAGCAGAATTTGGTATTTTTATACTCTCGAAACATGCAAGGCAATAGTATAATAGTTCTGAACGCTTAACGGTTGTTTGTTAAAACTAACAGTTATAAAAATAGACTTAGGGCTGAAATCGGTTCGGACTTCCAGATATGAAGATTAGCTGCGAATAACCAATAAGCAGTTCCCGCCCAAAACAGCAGAAATGGTTGATACAGCTTAAAATGCTGTATCTACCTGACGAAATCTCTGTGATGGGGCGAGTCCACACCGATCAACCAAGAAATATCCAGGGAGCATCGAACTCATTTTCAATGGCTTACTGGGCAGCATCTGTCTCCAGGAGCGGTTGAACTAACCAACAATAAAGCGGAAATGGCAAAATTCCTACAAAACGAAAACCAGCTTCTAAGCTACGTAAGAACCCACTAAAAACGGTTCTCGAAATTGTACATTGGAACTGACAAACGTAGCTTTCGGCAACTTTAATAAGCGGAGTGGAATCGTGCTGAAATGGCTTGCCGGTTATTGTAACGAATGCCTCCCGTCCCCACTAAAATCGCGGCAAGGCCTCAAGGTAAGTTCGATGCTTACCGCCATTGAATTGGCGCTACAATTTTCGATTGAGCCTTGGTCCCAATTAAAGCTGATCTGGCACCTACGACAACCTTTCCGTGACCTCCCTGCATTGCAAAGTTAACCACGGGAGAATCACAGCGATTGCAAAGAGCGGTCTCGAGGAAGTTTCCAATTATATGAACACTACACTCAATAACCAAACCGAATTTGAAAATGGAAATGACCACATGGTCTTTAGGCGAAGCTCAAATATTATATAATGAGAACACTGCCACCACATACCAGGCACAAAAGCAGTATAGTAGGAAGTTGTATACCAAGCGTTGAACAAGTAAAGCAAGAAAATTTAACTCCTTTTGCAAGAAAAACTTTTACTGGAGGAAAAATTACAGCCTTTTAAAATACGGTGAGTAGACTGGAAATCTAGTAACTATGCTTGAGAATGGAAAAAGACGACTATCCACTAACCCATGGGGGACACTTTAGAATGGATAACCACACTGAATGAGCTAGCTGTCTCCGAACGAGCTACAAAATTTAAAACCCCCTGTAAACGGAGGGAAAATACGTCCCTCCCCCGGGAAAAAACAGGCACCTAAATGAGAATTGGTAAACGAAAAAAATCGGAATAAAAAAATCAAAGCCACAAATTAAAGATCCCAAAATGGGAGCTGAAGCGCACAGAAACTCTGATGGTTTCGAAAACTAGCGACTTGTCTTGCGCAGATATGCTGGAGGAAATGAAATTACAGGTTTCCCCGGGCCCCTCCAAAAAGGCCTGGTGCCACCGAAACACACCACTTCTTGCTGAAGCAGCATCTGGGTAAGCCTGTTTGATCATATCAAACGTCTCTGTCACAGATTTACCGAGTTTCACACACAATTTTATCGCGTACCGCTACTCTAACGAACGCTGCATTTTCGGCTTGCACTACTCACAGAAACTCGTCGCACGAAAATGTTTGTCCTAACTCTCCAGGTGCTCGGAGACAACTGACCAGCTACTCGGTCGGAACGCTCTCTACCGAAACCAGTCGCGGCGGAAGAAAATCAGTCCTACTTTATGTGCAAACCCTGTAGATCCAATATTTCCGAACCTTGGCGACAGCTTGAGCAAAGATTTGTGGGTATAAAGCGTGTTAATGCCCAAAACTATGACTGAAAATGTTGCTTAGGTCCTTCCACTCATCATTAATGGTGTCGAGTCGTACCTTTATTCAAAAATAAGCCTTAACTGAAAAACCCACAATTTGCTGAAGGCACTGAAGGCCATGCCAGCCGCGCCTTATAATAAATATATGAAAGATTTGAAAATTTAATCCGATCACTTTTTTGGCTAATAACGAATATTAATTTTATGTGTCAAATTTTTTATAACAAACAGGTTTCGGAGACACCCTAAAATATATCACATGTCATTAATTCCCACAAATTGTGAGAGCACATAATATTCGGTCGCGCCAGAGCCTAGAATTTCCTTACATGTTTTTAAATAATATTGTCCGTCAGAGCAATAAAATTGAGGGCATAATAGTAAAAATACGAAACGGAGTTATTTAAACGCAGATTTTAAAATCTGCGACGTAAATTCTAGAGATCAGTCGATTTAAAAAAAAAAACATTCAAAGAAATTGGCTTCGTGCGTGTTGACAAAATAAAATAATTCTAACTTACAACAAAACCACAAGAATATAATTTGATTGAGCTTCTAATATTACACAAAAGGCGTCATTGTGGATATTATTATTATAATTTAGATTTTTTTATTTGTGTTTTTAATACAATATTATGGTACAATAAGATAACATCGGAAAGCTTTGCTTGTTATGATTATAAACAAAGCCTCATGCAAAAAACAAAAACAAAACAAAATTTCATCATATATATTACAAACATTAATTAATGCGTCAAATTAGTCAGAGAAGTCGGCAAGCCCTTAACTAAAAGCAAGCAGTTAGCAACAAACGTGCAAATACAAACATACATACACAATCAACGTAGGATAGCCAAATAGATAGAAAGATAAAATGTATAAATATACATAGTGCAATAAATTACTTATTATGTACTCAAAAGCATTGGTAGAAGCATTAGAAACTTTGAAACGGCGGATGACAGTAGGCCACAAATGACAACATCGCGCCATGACATATCAAACGAAAGCAGCCTGGCGTGCGAAAGCAGATAAAAACAAACAACGTTAAGAAACGTTGAGTCCACATTTCTAATGAGGCGATGTACATGTGATTTTTTTTTTTCTTTGAAATGTGGAAAATTTCATACCGTAAATTTTATATATGAAAGCCGATTTTACTGCTAGTTTTAAAAAGGGGGGTTTTTTATTTTTTCAAAGTTTAACTATTCAAGAATATGTGTACAAGAGGTTTTTTCAAAATTCAAATTATTTGCGGAGATATAGGCTTTTTTCTGACCCGGCATCCAAACTGGTTCGGCCGAAACGCGAAATTTTAAACGCGTTTTTCTCAAAACTGACTTTTTCGGAACGATACCCGCGATTTCTCAGGTTCCACTAGACCGATTTACTTGAAATTTTTATAGATACTCTTTATAGGCTTGTCTATGGTTGGAACTAGCCTCATTCCCAAATTTTTTTTTTTTTTATTTTAAAAAAAATCGAAATAGTCAGAAAAAATGATCCAAAAAAACTTTTTTTAGGCAGTCGCCATTTTATGAAATTTTTTTTCCCACTTTTCCGTAGTTCCGGCCATTGCGACATTATTCTAGATTAGGAATCTTTTTTTCTTCTTGGTTTCAGAGAACTAGGAGGGTTGAAATCATGAGTATGGTCACGTGGAAATTTTTTGAGACCCCCCACTTCGTCAGCTCATAATTTTTGAAATTTTTTACTTTTTTAATTTTTAATTTTTTCTCTACTCTTCTAAAAATTTAAAAAATAACTAATAAAAAAAAGTATAATAAAAATATTAATTGCCTTTTTTTTCGACACTTTAAAAAATTTGCTGAAATTCATGCTAGACTAGAATACCCCCTTTAAATATAGCTCTCCCCGGGAAAATAAGCTGAGTCTATCTAGCTATTTAGGTTTATGACTTTGAAACTTAAATTGCAATAATTTTAGCATTTATATGACAGAAAACGTCGATTCCACTGCGTTCCCAAGAGCCCCAAGACCTTTTCTTTAAAATAATTCCCAAAAATTAGGATATTTTCTTTTTTCAAAAATATGAAAAAATCATACATAAGAGTATTTTTTAATAATATACCAATAACTGCGGCGATTGATCTTCAGATCTTCTTAAATTTTTCCAGCATATTGGCATATTGACAAAAAGCGCAGAACCCACAACCCTAATTTTCTCTGTTTATTAAAAAGAAATACGATGCTTGCACAAACAGTATCGGGAATATGAATTTACGTGGACTACGTGTATTCGATTTTCTATTGTTTTGTTGCGTAATCTTGGTATTGTGGTGAACCGTTTTGAATATTTAGTTATTTTTTGACAGCTATTTGCTTGGACGCTTTTTGGGTTGATTCTCGACTTTTGTGCCAATTGACCAGGAGATGTTGCACGCACTCTACGACGACCCAGATCTACTCCAGAGAGTCATAACTGGTGACGTATCATGGGTTTATGGTTATGACGGGGAAACCGAATCAATCAAAAACCGAAAAAGTGTGCCAAGATAGGTCGAATGTGGGGTTTCAATCAGTCATTTTTTTGATTGCAGAGACGACGTGCACCACAAATGCTTGCCAAAGCATCGTTTGGTCAATAAAGAATATTACCTGCAAGTTATGCGCAATTTACAGGAAGCAGCCCGCCAGAAACGCCAAGCTTTCTGGAAGAACAAAAAAATTGGTCTTGAACCATAAAAACGCACTTGGTCATCGTTGCTTGTGTGCGAATATTTGACCAAAATCAACATTTTAGTGGGGCAGTAGCCAACGTATTTGTATGTATTTGGTTCCAATTGGTCTAGTGGAAGGCTCACTTTTTCCCACTTTGGTCGAGTTCGGGGCCGATCTACGACCACTGCCGTGCTGGCGGTCCGGCAGCCGACCGCAGTGCGACTCCACACTGAACTGAATTTTCAATTCTACCTGCCTTTAGGCTTAATCTACAGCCACCATGAATCCCCCCAAAAGGGGCTACACCCAAGGAACAGATCCAAGCGCTAACTATTCCCCGTGGTGCCAGATTTAAGTCTCCGGTCAGATCTTTTAGCTTTTGCTACACCAGTTGACCACCATCAAACTCAATGACTGTTGACATTTGTCGCTTTAATTAACTTCAAATGTCTTTTCATAAGAAAGAATCTCATTCTAGGACTATGCAAGTATTATCAGTTCAAGCTGATTACTATTACTGACAAGTCTATTCTGAAATTTCGAGACAAACCAAAAAATACAAACATAGTGCATATTGGATTTTAGTCGCCTCTTACTACGGGCATACCTTAAAGCTGGCAAATTCTACCCTCTGCGCGCTGGGGAAGAATCTTAAATACAGTTAATATGGAACTAATATTTCCGAGATCATCGAAAAACACGGTAATTTTATGCAATGCAGCCTCTTTGAGAGACTTGACTTGGCGCCAAATGACTTCTTTTTATTCCCGTACGAAAAACAATACTAAGAGGCCAATAGTTTCGACATCTGAAGCTGCGTTCAGAATACATGTTTGGGAGTTACCTCAATCATAGTGGCAAAAAAGCTACGACAGTTGGACACTATAGGAAATAGCCATACAAACTAATTGGTGTAAATTAAGATAAAGACTTTCATAAAATTTTTAATTTTGACTTTATCAAGTAACTTTAATTCGACTATAAAGTTGTTTTTATCAGACAACGTTGAACTAGGAAAAGGCTAGCTGCTGCCTTCCTTTCTTAAACGATGAAGTACATCAATGAAAGATATTATAGCTTCGGGGCAGCCGAACTCTCATAATCTTGTTTATATAAAATCCATAATTATTGAGCTAAAATCATAGTTATGACATTTTTGACACCTGATTTGTGCAAGCTGTTTTCGAAAAAATTATTTAAGAGTTATAAAGTAATAAGCCGCATTTATCTGCGGCCATGAAAGGCCGAACCAAAAGATTAGAATTTGCAGTAAACAAATTTCGCATGCGACACACCAACAACGATTGACAATTGACGTTAATGGAAACGTGTTTGACATACTAAT
>CM050325.1:106575742-106592159 GCA_027475135.1 Bactrocera correcta | reverse complement strand
ATCTCTAGTGTATTGTTGTGTGTGTGTGTTTGCATGAGTGCTCTCGTGACGAAACAGGAAATGACCGGTAGAAAGCGCAAACATTTCAGCTTTTCAACAGATTTTCACATACTCACACATCCCAATTCAAGTGTTTTTGGTTGACTGTCCTAAAAAAATAACAATGTACACATATAAGCACATTAACGGCATACAATGTACAATGCAAAGTAATCCCTTCGAATTGTTAAATAAATACCTTTAGGTAAATTTACATAGTTAAATGGCAGGGTTCTGATGTTGTGGAAACAAAGCGGCCTTTGGGAAAGAGAAAAGGACAATTTGAACTCTGACCGTTTCACAACGTTAAAAATTGTGAAAATTTTCGGTGAAAAGTATGCTGTATTTGTCTCTAAATGTATGCACATAAGCACTCACTGAAAGAGGTGTCAATCTGGTTTAATGACGTATGTTGGACATTATCCATTAATTTATGGTGATTTTATGTGCTCATTATAAGAGCTTAAAGCAGAATGATGGATGTAATGATTTCCCAGCCTATTTTTAGAAGGAATGAAGTAAATATAACTATTTGACAGTTAGGATAGAATCCGGAAGAACTTGTTTGGAAAGAAAATGCAGCTCGCTCCGCTTCGTTACAAAGTGTTGAGATGAATATTAAAAGTTTTGCATCTTTGTATGTAGAATAAACTATTTCTTAGAAAATTTATATAATATGTGCCCAAAAAATAAGGTGACATTGTATTTATTTTGAAAATTCTTTATTAATTCTTCCAAATCAATTTCATCCCCTTCCCAGTAATCCCCTCCCGATGCAATGCACTTATGCCAACTGATTTTCCAATCTTCTAAACACTGGTTGTAGTCACTTTCCGGGATGGCCTTCAGTTCCGTCTTCGCTGCGGCTAGAATCCCCTCTATCGTATAAAAACGGTGTCCCCGGAGCGGTCTTTTGAGCTTGGTGAACAGCCAGAAGTCGCACGGCGCCAGATCAGGTGAAAACGGTGGTTGCGGAACGATATGGGTTAAATTTTTGGCGAAATGATCACGAATTACGAAGGCAGTATGGGATGGCGCATTATCGTGGTGTAAAAACCAAGAATTGTCTTTCAACAATTCCGGCCATTTTAGGCGGATAGCGTTACGCAAACGACGCGAAACGTTCAAATAATATTCCTTGTTGACTGTTTGACCGGTTGGAAGGAATTCGTAATGCAAAACACCACGATAATCGAAGAAAACAGTGAACAATACCTTGATTTTTGAGCGACTTTGGCGCGATTTTTTTGGTCTCGGCTCTATTTTGGCACGATATTCGCTCGATTGATCGGTTGTTTCGGAGTCAGCATAGATCCAAGTCTCATCGCCAGTTATAATGTATTTCATGACTCCCTGGTAGTCGGAAAGCATCGTTTCACGCACTTCAACGCAACGCCTTTTTCCAAAATGTTTTCGGTACCAGTCGAGATTTGATGCGCTTGAGGCCCAAAACATCCTTCAAAATGGTTTTGGCTGAGCCTTTCGATATGCCAACTTCATCAGCAAGGTCTCTAATTGTTAATCGACGGTTTTTCAGCACCAAATCTTTGATTTGTTGAACGTGAGCTTAGTCGGTTGTGGTTGATGGTCGCCCTGGACCCTCTTCGTCTTCGACACGTTCACGGACGGCTTGGAACTTACTATACCACTTGTAAACATATTTTTAGACCTAGCATCATCATCAAAGGCTTTCTGCACCATCCTCAACGTATCCGCAGCAGAAAATTGATTCCATTAACAAAATTTAATGCAAATTCTTAGCTCAACAAATTTCGACATCGCAAAAAACGAAAAACTCACTTTTAGCAGCTCACAAAACGACACGTATCTCAAACACTAATGAATATTTTGACATAAATGTGAATACTACCAACCTAAAAAAAAAGTAATTCTGCAAATCCTTAGACGGGCGCAGTTTAAATTATAAATGTCCTTATTTTTTGGGCACAGTAATACAATTTATTGACTTATTTTATTTTGCTTTAACAGCATTATATGCCTTTCCTGAATTTCAGTTTGAAACTATTTGAAACATTTTTTCACTTAAAATCAATTGATAGCTCCCTTAAGTGCAAGCTCTATATAACTGTGTTGAAATTCTCCTACCTATATTATAGTCTGGTCAGAGAGAAAATGAGAATGAAATTTCATAAATTTACAAAATTGAAAGTTAGTGAATATGTTCGAAACCTGATTATAAATAACATGCTAGAACTCATCATAGTTCCTAGCTAATGAACAAGCGGCTCACCAGTTGTATCCGAGTACCTGGAGAGTCATGACAAACGTTCTAGCGCGACATGTTTCTGTGAGTGGTGCAAACCGAAAATGCAGCCTTCGTTAGAGCAGAGGTACGCTATTAAATTTTGTGTGAAACTCGGTCATCTGCGACAGAGACGTTTGATATGATATCAAGCAGTCTTACACAGATGTTGCTTTAGCAAAAAGTAGTGTGTTTCGGTGGCGCCAGACCTTCTTGGAGCGCCGGGAAGAGGTCGCTAGTGAATGAGCAAATCCAAAGTGAAAACGATGATTATTGCCTTTGTTGGCATCAAAGACATCGTCCACCATGAATTTGTACCTCCCGGACGAACCATCAACGCCAAGTTTCACGTGGAAGTTGTCAAGAGACTTAAACGAATGGTCAATCGGGACCGACAAGATATCGCAGCCGATTAGAAGTTACACCACAACAACGCCCAGGCTCACACCGCCTCTCTTGTGAGCAGCTACTTAACCAAGGTTGGCATCCCACGCTTCCGCAGCCGCCCAGGTGTGGCACCGGACTTTCTTTGTTTCCTTGTCTGAAGAGGCCGATGAAAGCAAGCATTTTGAGATAACAGAGGGGATCCAAGCAGCATGCACCTCCGTGACGACTTCTATGTTTGGAAACATCGACTATTTTGAAAGTTTTTAAAGAATTGTAACGATTGTTGGAATAATTTGTTTAAGGTGTTGGGGGTAGTTAGAATTAAAAAAAAAATATTTTTTTTGCGATTTCGTTAAGTGTAATATCTTAGAAATATTCTCTGAAAATATCAAGTTGATCCGATAATTTGTTTTTAAGTTATTCGACAAATAACAAAGAGAGCTTGAGCACTTCAAAGCTCTAGTGTGAAACTTTAAATGCTTTTTTCTCAAAACTATGTTTTTTCGAACTCGTGACAACTGTAACTCGAAAACCGATAAGTAGGTTTTATTGAAATTTATACAGCTTTAAGAATACATAATAAACTCGGGCTTGATCAAAGGATTTTTTGTTTTTCAAAAATTTCGATTTTTTAAGACCAATTAACTGTTGATTTTTTCCCAAAAATTTAGAAAAAAAATCCTGAGACCGGCATTTTGTCAATTTTTGAAAAAAAAAACAAATCCTTCCATCAGGCCCGAGTTTATCTACTTATAAAACTAACTTTTTCTGTCCGATTAGTTTTAGATGAATCTCCAAAGACTTATAGTTGTCACCGCAAGTACCTTTTTTTGGAACTGGGTCAACACAAACACCTATAACTTTGGAAATTCAATTTTTTTTTTAAGTTTCGTGGCTTCAAGTCCACACATCATATAATAATGCCATATTATTACTTTTGTAAAATAAAACGAAAGCAAAAAAAAAAATACTGAAAATTCTCATTTCTTCGTGCCTCTGACTACCCCTAACCCCTTAAATCGACAATTCAAATCACAATTTGTTAGTGAACTCACTGAATAATTACTTTTGATTTTCTTGCTTTAAAGATCTCCAGTCAGAACTCAACCGTATGTTTTTTCTTTTTGGCAGATATTCAGAACTTTTTTTTTTGCATTTCGGAGGCTATTTTACAGTATCTAAGAAAAACATTAAAAGGGCCGTTTTTATTTAGTCAACCCTAATATGTATGTACATATATGTAGAGACATAAATTGTAAAGTAATTACTGCGATATATTATTGACTTCAGCCATTTGTTTACTTAGGTCTGAAAACTTTGAAAAATTATATATTTGCAAACGCATTCTCAGCTCAAACAAATTGTGCTCTTATTCATTCGGAATCATATTATAAGTAGTATGTCACCTAATTGAGGTTCTTTGTGAACAACTCGCTTTGTGCCGAGAAGTGCATGTGTGTTCCGATCCTCAATAGACAAGCTGCCTGTCAGTTTTAATACGAAATTATTGCCCATGAGAAAACGCATTTCCTTTGTAACATGCATGCACACATTACAATTTCATTCAACTCGGGTAGTGACTGCAGGACTATTATACTAATTCAAGGATACGCCGCAAAGGTGCCTGTAAAATGCGCGTGTTCGTTGCTAAAAGCAGTGCTTGCAACAAAAAATGTTTACATAGCTAACTGTTCGACTGTGTCCTTGGCATTTATAAGCATGTGGACGTATCCTCCATACATATATATTCTATATGTTTTCACCCTCGTCTCACTGCTGCTATTTATCACCTTCTACCACTTTCATTGTTGTTGCTTTGTTCATTTTCGCATTGCGTTTTCCATTTCTTTGTTTTGATTTATTGCCATCATTTATTTCGACACACACATTTTGATGCTTATTTGTTGCTGTCACTGCCTGACGCGCCCTCCTTTCGTTCGTAGGATAACGCAAGCATGCACTCACCCATGCGATCGTCTGACATTTGATGTGCCTGGCATTTTCGCAACAGCATTGACAAATAATTTTATTGATATAGTATGCATTTGTCAGCCCTGTCAGTATGTCGTTTACAGAGCTTGCCAGCTTGGGTATGCCATATGTAGTTTTTATTCTTATTATTGCTTCTAGACTATGCAAAAAACAGCTGATGACTGTAATCACTCACTTCACAGTTCATATATCAAATTACACTATCCTTTAACAAATTTTGGAATCAACGTGAGATTGCATCAGATGTTCGAAAATATAAAAAACTTACTGCAGAAATATTATTTCAAACAACATGGAATATACAAGTGAAAGATAGATTATTTAGAGTATCTCTGGTGGTTACGGAGTTAACAAATCTAACAGTATCAAGTCATCTAGAAAATCTAGAATATCTAGAGAACACATTATTATTTTAAGATTACACAAGAAACACAGACATTTCCGCAAAATTTGGAAATAAGTTGAGCCCAGAAAATGCAGAGCCTCAAAAGTAATTGCTTAATAAAGGGAACTTCGGTATATATAGGAATTTGTACCTCAGTTCTTGATAATATTGATTTGAATTTCTCCACCCACCTTATGCCCACTAAGGAACTGCCGGACACAGGATACAGGTATCTTTCTTCTTCTTTACTGGCGTAGAAACCGCTTATAGCGAGTTAACAACAGCGCGCTAATCGTTTCTTCTTTTCGCTTGGTGGCAGCAATATTAGATTCCAAGCGTGACCTGGTCCTTCTCCACCTGGTCCTTCGAACGGAGTGGATGTCTTCCTTTTTCTCTGCTTCCCCAGGCGGGTACTGCGTCGAATACTTTCAGAGCTGGAGTGTCTCGAAAACGTCGCCTCATCAGATATTGTCATTGTCCATGCCGCTGCACCATCTAGCAGGACGGGAATAATGAGTGACTTATAGAGTTTTGGTTTTGTTCGTCCAGAGAGGACTTACTCTTAGTCCGAAGGAGCACCTGTTGGCAAGAGATATTCTGTGTTGGATTTCGAGGCTGACGTTGTTGTAGGTGTTGATGCTGATTCCATGATTGAAGAAATTATCTGTGACTTCGAAGTTATGACTGTCAACAGTGACGTGGGTGCCTAGTTGCGAGTGCGACGACGGTTTGTTTGATGACAGAAGATATTTCGTAATGCCTTCGTTCACCACCAGACGCATTTGCTTCTTTTCCGTTTTCCATTCTGGAGAAACAGAACTAACGGCATGATATCAATCAGCAGCTGTACACCCTTATAGAAGATTAAACCTTCTTGGGAGGAAGTTACACGATAAGGAGTCACCTTGTCCGAAACCTCGTTTGGTATCGAACGACTAGGAGAGGTCTTTTCCGATCCTGACGGAGCTTTTGGTGTTGCTCAACGTAAGTTTACAGTTTAGTTTTGCGGGGATACCAAATTCAGACATCGTGGCATAAAGGCAGCTCCTTTTCGTGCTGTCGAAAGCAGCTTTGAAATCGACGAAGAGGTGGTGTGTGTCGCTTCTCCTTTCACGGGTCTTTTTTCAAGATTTGGCGCATGGTGAATATCTGGTCGGTTGTTGATTTGCCAGGTCTAAAGCCACACTGTTAGGGTCCAATCAGTTTGTTGACGGTGGGCTTTAATCTTTCACACAAAACGCTCGACAGAACCTTATATGCGTTGTTGAGGAGGCTAATCCCAAGGTAGTTGACGCAAATTGTGGGGTTACCCTTTTTGTGGATTGGGCACAGCACACTTAAATTTCAATTGTTGGGCATGCTTTTGTCCGACCATATTTTACAAAGAAGCTGATGCATGCCCCTTATCAGCTCTTCAGACGGGTAATTGCTTTTCGAACTTCTTCATGGTGTCGGGCAATCGTCATCGATTGGGGAATCGGGTCCGCCTTCTCCTGGCGTTGTACTTTCACTGCCATTCAGCAGCCTGGAGAAGTGTTCCCTCCATAATTTTAGTATACTCCGGGTATCAGTCACTAGATCATCTCTTGGGGTTCTACAAGAGTATTCTTGAAACCTGCTTTTAGTCGCCGCATCTTTTCGTAGAAATTTCGAGCATTACCCCTGTTGGCCAGCGTCTCTCTTTTTTTGTCTGCAAATGCGTTTTGCTTCCCTCTTCAACTCTCGTTATCTATACAGGTATAGCTGCCATATAAACTGAACGATCAAAAACTAAACTTTGTAAGGAAAACTATTGTATTTGACGAGATATTCAGGAGGTTTAAATTAGTTTATTGGATAAACCTATTTAACCGGCCATTTTTTCATATGTCAATTTTTTTTGTGTATCAAAATAGAGTGTTTGTATGGAAAACTATTCATTTGATGATACATCTTTCCGAAATTTGGCACAGAATATTATCGAGGCAAACGATTCTATGCCGAAAAATTTTTGCAGAGTGGACTGCTATACATATATCTGCAATCTAAACTGACGGATCAAAATCAAGTTATTGTAAGGAACATTTTAAATTTTTTAAATCTTCGATGCAATCGAAATTAACGTTTTTTTTCTTGTTCAGTATATAAAACTCATTTTTTTTCTGACTATTTTTGATATTGTAATAGTAGATGCAATTTGCAGACCATAGTAAATTATAAGTGTTTAATTGTGCCCGCTTGCTGTTAGACATTCTGTCGACATCCTCTTTCTGCTAACAAATATTTACCAATATATTTTTTATGATTTGGCGAGAACCAGTATAGTGTAAGTGTATGTAACGAATTCTTTGCGAGTATAATGATTTTGATTAATGAGGACACTGACCATACTGTCATACACAACTCATAAATATAATATCAATTTATTTCGAAACTGCATTGAAAACGGTAGGCTTTTAGCGTTCGAAAATTATAAAAGAAGAAACTCGATTTTGTTAAAAAAAAAAATAAATGGTAGCGAATTTTTATGGGTCTATGGGTGAATGGTGGCTACTGCGACCATTAATCTAGTTGAATAACACCCACCAAAAACAAAATATTGCAACTGTATGACTAAAGCAGAAATTATACCTCAAAATAAATGATGGCACCAATGGTAATAACAGCAACAATAAGAGAAAATAGTTATATGAAATAAACGTAAGTTACCGTTACCATGCAGAAGGGCAATAATTCACTTAGTAAGCAGAGAAAACAGTATGCGAAAAATAACAAAAAATGTAATCAGCAACAAAAATAATACGGAACCAAAAAAATGCAATAAATTCAGGATTGCATTGTATGAAAAAAATGGGAGGATCACTATCAGCGGCAGGCGAAGCCACACTATGCGCAACAGCAGTCAAAATGCAACCAGAAATAGCGGAAAGAGAAAAAAATGAATACAAAATAGCGGTGCAAAAAAGATTGTCATCCATTTATTTATGCTTTCTCTACCTTATACAAATCCCATGGTTGCTTGATATACCATGCTGCTGCTACATATAAGTACGAGTGTATGTGTGTGTGTTTATGCGATTTTGCAATGAAATATCCTGTTGTTGTGTATGTGTTGGCAACACCCCTGCTGCTTGTTGTTACCATTTGTGCCAGCACAAACGCATGCACACATTCATGCACATGCACACGCACATACATACTATATAAACCGTACAGCCATTCAAACATATCCTGCTTAAGCACACTTATTTGAACAAATAGTGGTCGTCCCATATCCGCTCTGCTGCTCCTTCAATAATTTATTGACAGTCATTTATTTAATAGAGTGGAGAATGCTAGACAAACAATGCACACATGCGCACTTATATAATTAATGCCACGCCGAAACGTGACATTGAAAATTTTACGGCCCGTATATATATGTGTGTGTGTGCGCATGTATCTGACGGTTGGAAAAATAAATAAATGATTTAGAAAAAAGCGAAAATAATGAGATTATTGATGAACGTGTGGTGCGCACAATGACGCAAATTAACGCTGCATTACGGTAGTGGCGGATTGCAATAAAAATCTAGTAGCAACAGCACCGACGAATAAATTACTCCTTTGGACAGACATTCGTGTCAAATCCAAACATCCATGCGGATACTGTCAGAGAAGGTTAACTTTTGCTTTGTCGTTTTTTGCTGGCCTGGCATTAGTGGATTTTAAGAAAGCAAAGTAAGCGGATAAATGTACTTCAAACGCCGATGCTTAGACAAATGTATAAAGAAAATTTGAAAAAGATGCGAAACAAGCATCTTTGGTGTTAAGGGAAATAAATAAATCGTACAGAAGAGTTTCGGAATTGATGAATAAGTGTAAGTAATTTTGTAATGCTTTATACAAGTAATGCTAATTTTAAGGATATTAAAGCGGCAATATAATCTGGACAAGTGAAGTTTTTAACGCCCAGAAATAAACTTTGAAAATTTAAACTTCACTTAGCCATACTATCCTGTAATGTAGTTAGTTGTATACCTACATACAAATGATAAGCGTATTGAGCTGAGTCGATATCAAACTAGTCCCTCAGTTTTTAAGGCATCGATCTAAAATGTTACACTTTGTTTTTTTCTCTCCAAGAAGACGATCATTTAACGAAACCTCCGATGTAGGACCACTGTATGTATTAGCTGCCACAACTGATCAATCAAACTTAAATCTCTGAATAAAAGACTTTCTGATTTACCTTCACGATATTTGGCTTATATTATTATTATATAATCTTCGAAGAAATAGCAATAGCTATTAAAGCAGGTCGATCAAAATGTTCAGGTGCTACAAAAATGCACCTTGTGAAAGATATAATATCTTCTATGAAATAGATTTCAACGATTTTTTTACCTCTAAAGTAACTGATGTAATCGATCGAGTTACAAATTTTGACAAGATGCTCAAAGCATAGATTCTATAAATGGGTAAAAAATTATACGAAGGGAATGCTTTTAATATGTAAGTCTTTTGAAGAAAATAAATAAGAAAAAGTTAAGTTCGTACCCAATCAGACCTTTTATATCCTCGCAGTTTGCAAGAATCAAAGGCGGGAAAATACTTTCGGATGTTGTCTAAATATTAAAAGAAGCATAAATGCTTTAAAATAAATTTAAGCACCAAATTTGGCAAAAAATTAATAATGGTATATAAATTTTCACATAAAAGTGGAAGGTGTTACGGCCAATATCATTTTTTATATATATTTTTGTACTATTTTTACTTACTTACTTTTTGTAGTTTTCCAGTGACAATTTGTTTCGGGAGTGGGCGTGGTTACTACCCACTTGCATCTATTTTCACACTGCATACGGAAAACTGAAAAGAAATCTTTCCAGCAAGTTTGGTTGATATCCCCTTAGCAGTTGTATACAGCCATGCGCACTTTCCAAAATTTTTTGAACTCCATATGCCCCTCTGTCCAATGATTATTTGTACCAAATTCAAGAAATTTAAAACCAGAATTTAATTGTCTTCTAGATCAATTTGATATAGAATATATAACTTAATATCTATTACGATTGGTTTCAGGTTTTTGAACCATCTTTAAATGAACAAAATTAATGCATTCCACTCTTTAATAATATCTCAGCATTTTTAACGGCCAAGAACTGATTCGCTAATGTTGTCGAAACCTGCAAAAATGATGAATCCTGTTCACAAAGTATAGTTACAATGCAAAAAATTATTTTGAAAAACCGTAAAATCAAATTAAGTGAGAATAGGTCGGACCATACAAACGATTTTTGCAAACAGACCAAAACTACATATATGTTCGTTTTCCAGAGTCCATTCTGACACTGATGAAAAGCAATAAGGACATATTTATGTGCCGATTTGTGGCAAATGTGGAACAAAGATACCTCATTAAGAGGGGCAATACCTCTAGTACCATCAAAAAATGTATTTTTTTTTCAATTTTTATTATGGATAATAAAAACACATCATGTCTGATTTTTTTTTTTCTCAATCACCTGAGCCTAATTCGAATGTTCTGAGTGGTTGTTGAGATAGAATATATATTTTTACACTCGAATCGCTTTAAGGGGTCTAGCTTGTTTTTGACATTTTTTTTCATAGAAATTTTTATTGTACAATAGAACTTTTCACATATCATGAGGTATATCGTGGAGTGTATAAACAAATTTTTTCGGAATTTTTCGATGACATTTATCGGAGAAATGGCTGGATGAATGAGAAGTGTTTTTACTGGCGGACACGATTTCTCATGTTTGCATGATCTGAAACATAAAAACCCAATTTATTCTAAAAAAGTACGTGAATGGTTACCATCCCTACTAGAATCATGAAAAATGTTGATAAATGAAATAGTAATAATATACAGTAATTCGATCTGAACAATTTTTTCGGAGATTACATTATTACCTTAAGCAGTAACCCCTGTCAAATTTCGTGAAGATACCACGTTAAATGTGAAAGTTTTCCATACAAGAATTTGATTCCGATCGTTCAGTTTGTATAGCAGCTACATGTTATAGTGGTCCGATATCAGCAGTTACGACAAATGAGCAGCTTCTTGAAGAGAAAATGGCGTTTGAAAATTTTCAAAACGATATCTTAAACACTGAGGGACTAGGTCGTATATATATTGTAGGACATAGCTAAATCGACTCAGCTCAACATACTGATCATTAATACATATAATTTATAAGGTCTCCGACGCTTTCTTCTGGGTGTTACAAACTTCGTGGCAAACTTAATATACCCTGTTCAGGGTATACAAAATTAAGCAAATCGGTTGAGAAGTTCGACCGGAATCATATCCGCCAGTTTAAAAGAGTGTATTTTGAAATAAAACGCGTTTAAAGTTTGAGCCTCAAACTTTGAGGTGTGCACTCCAAGTGCTCCGAACGTCGAGCTGTATTATTATTTTTGGGCCTTTTTCGAAACCTTCCAATGGTAAAGTGGGTTTCTATATTAATTCTAAGGGTATAAGGGAACAGAAAATTAAAAAAAAAAAAATTTTAAAGATTTTCCTACTGACCTCTTAAAGAATAAAATATTTTGTTATTAAAATCCTTGGAAGGATTTTTAAAAATTTGATTATTTTTGGAGATTCAGCCGATTTTGTGACGTGGCGTCCGTGTTCACTAGAATTGTCTCCTAACCTTCAAACGCGTTTTTTTCGAAACTACTTTTTTGAGGTGGTTGCCATGATATCTCAAGTTTGAAATTTGGAACATATCTTCTTTATACAATGCTCTATCTTGTCTGCCTTGAATTTCCAAAAATTTTGGTTTAAAGTACTTTTAAAAAATTAGAAATGGTCGAAAAAATCGGGTAAAAAAAATGATTTTTTTTTTCAAGTCGACGCCATTTTGTTATTATTATTATTTTTTTTTTTTAATGGTCAACCCAATAATGACATCCTTACTAATGAAGAATCTTTTTGTTTTTTGGGTTTTAGATCTTTACTAGGGCCGAAATCACGTCAACCAGGACGCACCGTTTTTTAAAGCCCCCACTCCACCGACCCGTATTTCGACGAATTTTGGTTTTTTTCTTGCAATTTTTTTATATTATTAAAATGTCAATAAAAAACATAATAAAAAAGACATATTTATATTCTACATATAAACATTTTTAGTTTTGGTTCTTCTTCTTCTTTACTGGCGTAGACACCGCTTATGCGATTATAGCCGAGTCAATAACAGCGCGCCACTCGTTTCTTCTCTTCGCTACGTGGCGCCAATTGGATATTCCAAGCGAAGCCAGGTCCCTCTCCACTTGGTCCTTCCAACGGAGTGGAGGTCTTCCTCTTCCTCTGCTTCCCGCGGCGGGTACTGCGTCGAATACTTTCAGAGCTGGAGCGTTTTCATCCATCCGGACAACATGACCTAGCCAGCGTAGCCGCTGTCTTTTAATTCGCTGAACTATGTCAATGTCGTCGTATATCTCGTACAGCTCATCGTTCCATCGAATGCGATATTCGCCGTGGCCAACGCGCAAAGGACCATAAATCTTTCGCAGAACTTTTCTCTCGAAAACTCGCAACGTCGACTCATCGGTTGTTGTCATCGTCCTAGCCTCTGCACCATATAGCAGGACGGGAATAATGAGCGACTTATAGAGTTTGGTTTTTGTTCGTCGAGAGAGGACTTTACTTTTCAATTGCCTACTCAGTCCGAAGTAGCACCTGTTGGCAAGAGTAATCCTGCGTTGGATTTCCAGGCTGACATTGTTGGTGGTGTTAATGCTGGTTCCTAAATAGACGAAATTATCTACAACTTCAAAGTTATGACTGTCAACAGTGACGTGGGAGCCAAGTCGCGAGTGCGACGACTGTTTGTTTGATGACAGGAGATGTTTCGTCTTGCCCTCGTTCACTGCCAGACCCATTTGAGTTGCTTCCTTGTTCAGTCTGGAGAAAGCAGAACTAACGGCGCGGGTGTTGAGGCCGATGATATCAATATCATCGGCATACGCCAGCAGCTGTACACTCTTGTAAAAGATTGTACCTGCTCGATTAAGTTCTGCAGCTCGAATAATTTTCTCGAGCAGCAGATTGAAAAAGTCACACGATAGGGAGTCCCCTTGTCTGAAACCTCGTTTGGTATCGAACGGCTCGGAGAGGTCCTTCCCGATCCTGACGGAGCTTTTCGTGTTGCTCAACGTCAGTTTACACAGCCGTATTAGTTTTGCGGGGATACCAAATTCAGACATCGCGGCATAAAGGCAGCGATGTTGAGGAGGCTAATCCCACGGTAGTTGGCGCAGATTGTGGGGTCTCCTTTTTTATGTATTGGGCATAGCACACTTAAATTCCAATCGTTGGGCATACTTTCGTCCGACCATATTTTACAAAGAAGCTGATGCATGCACCTTATCAGCTCTTCGCCGCCGTGTTTGAATAGCTCGGCCGGCAATACGTCGGCCCCTGCCGCTTTGTTGTTTTTCAGGCGGGCAATTGCTATTCGAACTTCATCATGGTCGGGCAATGGAACATCTGCTCCATCGTCATCGATTGGGGTATCGGGTTCGTTTTCTCCTGGTGTTGTGTGTTCACTGCCATTCAGCAGGCTGAAGAAGTGTTCCCTCCATAATTTAAGTATGCTCTGGGCATCGGTAACTAGATCACCTTTGGGGGTTCTACAAGAGTATGCTCCGGTCTTGAAACCTTCTGTAAGCCGCCGCATCTTTTCGTAGAATTTTCGAGCATTACCCCTGTCGGCCAGCTTATCAAGCTCTTCGTACTCACGCGTTTCGGCCTCTTTCTTTTTCTGTCTACAAATGCGTCTCGCTTCCCTCTTCAACTCTCGGTATCTATGCCATCCCGCACGTGTTGTGGTCGATCGTAACGTTGCGAGGTAGGCAGCCTGTTTTCTCCCCGCTGCGACACGGCACTCCTCGTCGTACCATTTGTTCCTTTGCACTTTCCGAAAACCAATGGCTTCGGTTGCAGCTGTACGTAAGGAGTTTGAAATGCCGTCCCACAGCTCCCTTATACCGAATTGTTGACGAGTGCTCTCAGAGAGCAGGAGTGCAAGCCGAGTAGAAAATCGTTCGGCTGTCTGTTGTGATTGCAGCTTCTCGACGTCGAACCTTCCTTGTGTTTGTTGGCGTGCGTTTTTTGCTGCACAGAGGCGGGTGCGAATTTTGGCTGCAACAATATAGTGGTCCGAGTCGATGTTAGGACCTCGGAGCGCACGCACATCTAAAACACTGGAGACGTGTCTTCCGTCTATCACAACATGATCGATTTGGTTGGTGGTTTTTCGATCCGGAGACAGCCAGGTAGCTTGATGTATCTTCTTATGCTGGAATCTAGTACTACAGATAACCATATTTGGGGATGTTTCCTCGTGGAGGCTGAATTTACCGACCGTAGTGCCAAAGATACCTTCTTTGCCCACCCTGGCGTTGAAGTCGCCAAGCACGATTTTGACATCGTGGCGGGGGCACCTCTCATAAGTGCGCTCCAAGCACTCATAAAAGGCATCTTTGGTCACATCGTCCTTCTCTTCCGTCGGGGCGTGGGCGCAAATCAGCGATATGTTGAAGAACCTCGCTTTGATGCGGATTGTGGCTAGACGTTCATTCATAGGAGTGAATGATAGTACTCGGCGACGGAGTCTCTCTCCCACCACGAATCCAACACCAAACTTGCGCTGCTTTATATGGCCACTGTAGTAAATGTCACAAGGACCTACTCGTCTCTGTCCTTGTCCCGTCCATCGCATTTCTTGGACGGCGGTGATGTCAGCCTTTATCTTTACGAGGACATCTACCAGCTGGGCAGCGGCACCTTCCCAATTAAGGGGCCGGACATTCCAGGTGCATGCCCTCAAATCATAGTCCTTATATCGTTTGCCGTGGTCGTCATCAAAAGGGGGGTCTCTCATCCGAGGCTGTTTTTTCCTTTTCATTGGGGGTGTTTTTTACGTGGAGGGTCCCAAACCCAGCGCACAACCCTATGCAGGGTTACATATATATATATAATATATATATATACATATATTAGTAAAACTGAAGTGCCATGTCGCTGTTTACCATAAAAGTGTATTTACATTTTCCTTTTTATGGTATTTTAAGGATAAAAACCAGTAACTGTGGACAGGAAGTTTTCAATAACGTAAATACAACTCAATCATAAAATCCACACTTTATGCAGCCAAATGTGTTGCTTTACGATTTTAGTTTAATAGGCCACTTATGTGATTATAACCCAGACTTGACTTGAATTTGCCAACGTACGTTTTTTTAGGCATTATTGCAGACCCGCTCATAAAATAAGGAAATAAAAATACAACAAGTGCGATAAGCAATGGATTTGTGTTGTTTTTTTTATTTTTGTGTATAATTTTTATAACATTTTTGTATATGCTCAGCGAGCGCATAGTTATGGAAGACCACCTTCTTAGCAGATCGTAAAACTCAGCAAAGATTATCCTCTCAAGCGACGTAGCTGACTTTTTACGAGTCGCCGTCGAGTACTTGAAATTGTACTTGTGTTTGTCAATACTACTACGATTACATTTGAAGTAAGTCCTGTTAGGTGGCATACAATGCTGCCGTTTGCTGCAGTTATGAGCGTCTCTAGTGCTTGTCTCCTCTTATTACGTGAATATATAGCACAAATGTCTAACTTAGAATTTCATGTGTATATCTGTTTGCACATACGGATATATATGTAGCGCACATAAAGTGAAATTTCACTGCACTTCTTTGACAGCAGCACCCTTTTGAATATTTATACAGTGTTTTTTTGGAGCCTTCGCATTTTGCTTTTTATGTGTTACTTGCGTTATTATGTTTGTTGTAATATTTTCACATTTTTACGACTTGCGCGCATGCAATTTAAGCGTTGCCGCATCAGCAGCTCACTTAAATCGTTTTGTTTTTGCATTGGGGCGCATGCGAAGACAGCCATTTGTATGCACACATACATAAATTGCACCTTTCCGCGCCTCCTCCGCCTGAGCCTTGTGCCATTAACAATTCCGCCATATCTTATGGCTGCTCGCGATAATGTCAAATTTATTGCATTATTTTGCCTCACTTGCTACGGTTAAGCTGCCACTGCGCTGCTGCCACTGCCGCAGTTGGGGTGTGCATAAATCAAAAGCCAAGGCAAATGTGCCGCTCCAACCAACTCCAACTGTTGAGACTGCATTTTTATGGCCCTCACATAAATATTGTGCGCGCTATCTCGCTCTCTCGCTCTCTCTCTTTGCATACTTCTTTCCGTTCTAGCTGCCGCTTTGCTGTGCGCCTTTCTTCCCACTGCTTCTCCGCTGGGGCAATGTGATAATAAATGCTATAAAAATGAAGAAAAATGTGGTTAATTTTATGAGTTTCTTCCTTTCGTGCTACCAATT
>CM050325.1:106558800-106575242 GCA_027475135.1 Bactrocera correcta | reverse complement strand
AAAGATCCCTATCGCCGTGTTAAAGGCTGGCGAAACACGTGCTGTAAATCCCGATGTGGAGTTTTACGAAACATCATTGACATTTAAGTTGATCAAAGGCAATGGACCTGTTTACATAATGGGCCAGAATATTAAGGACGACGTTGTCGATATCGAGGACGAAGAAACTGACGAGGAAACTGGTGAGGAGGAAGAGGAAGAGACACAACCACAAAAGAAAAAGCAAAAAGTGGAAAATAATTCCGATGGCAAAAATGCTAAAAATAAGAAGAAATAAACAAATTTTTTAGCAGTCACAAAACAAAAATCCTATACATTCTTCAAATTAATTATTGATTTTAGCTAAACTGATGAAAACAAAACATCAATTATATAAGATTATTTCAGTTCCTCAGTTAGGTTTCGTGATTTTCTGAGTTTTTATATAATTTTACTCAACTACTTCTTAATATTTATATACAACTAGTTCTTCAAAACTCTTGAGAGCGTTGGCAAGCAGTTAGAGGTGGTAACCTCAGCCGTGTCTATTGCCAGAAATTAAGAACTGATTTCTCATTTAATTTCTTCGTTTGTTCATTTATAACACTTCTTAGCAAATAGTTTTAGACAGCGCTAATGCGTTTTAAATGTTTGGAAACCAAGTAAAAATCAGTTTGCGCTGTGAAAAAAACAGCGTTTTGGCAGGGATGCTTTCTATAGGCACTGATAATTACCATTGAGAAATGATTCCATATTCACTTATTCAATAATATTATAATGCATACGTATCTTGATTGCAGCTATAGTAGAGACTAATATTCTGGAATATAAACATAAACTAAATAAATCATCATTCATAGAATATGTATGTGTATGTATTGCCATAAAGTATGCTACTACAATTTGATAATATAACAAATTACAATTTTGTAGCTGTGCCAGAACGTCACCTAAAAACTGTCTAACGTGTATTAGTATAAGCCATTAAGCTTGAAAAAGAGCGTGAAGCTCAGGCATAAACTTTTGAGGTCTAAATACTAAAATCAACTAAAAATTAACATTCGATGGGTGGAGATAAGTCTACATGCACTATTGTAATTTGTACATACCAACCTAAGTGATAGAGATTTGTGGGAGAAATTATGATGCATCCAAATTTGAATGCATATTGCAAAGAAAAAAACAAAAAACAAAGGAAAACTTAAGAAAACAAATAAAGTTTGTTTACTATTTTTAAAATCTAATTGTTTGCTCAAATTTTTATTTTAAGTTGAAAGTATCTGTTGTGGATTACTTTAAGACATTGATTTCCATATTGTTCTCTATCACAACAAATAATTCTGATAAGCACATTTTATTTTTCAGCAACAATGTAATCACTTGCCGAATTTCTATGATAGATGCGCATATAAGAATGGTTTTTGTGTTCTTACACTAATTTTAGATTTTCTCCTTACTATTATGTAACGATAAGCCGAGAAAATGAGGTGTTTCGAGGGGTAAAGTGGTAGATAGTGTAAAGCGATGGCTGTTTGCTGGCTATATGATATGTATGCAAGGTATACCGTGTTTAGCTTGGATAAGTAGGATTTTAATCTACAAAATGGTAATTCGTGCTCCACGTCCGCAATAGATGCTAAATTAACTCCAAGGACCTATATTTCGGAAGGGAGTCGAAGAAGCTGTTAATGACACCCCTATCAACGACGATTAATACCTGTATAAATATGAAGTCTGGTCAATAAAATATTATACCTCATTTTGGTGTAGCTGAAATGAACCCTTGATGTTTTTAGGAGGCATTTCCGCTTCAGGCAAATGACTGCAAACATAGTCTATACAAAAACCCTTCATTTGAAACTCCTTGGATAGGAGCTAACTTTATTCCTTAATTGGAAGCATGAAGGTTTCCTCGCTAGACCAGTTGGTAAATGTGGTCTCTGTGGTTATAGTAATAAATCGAATAAAAACTTCTATCGGTTCGTTTACCTAGACAGACTTTGAGCAGCTGTTGTGTTCTACGCACCGGAATTTACCCGGATTTTAACCGGCCAAGGGCTGTTAATTCGGATATTTAAACCTGTCTAGATCGGTAAGTCTTAGTTTAAGTTTGTTTTTGCTGCTTTTGCGCCAAAAGGATCTATCCAAACTCCACCTCGGTCAGGTGTAATACATGCAATGGATAGTTTTATCTAATGATCTGCTCAGTGGACCACAAGTTACGTGGCTCCATATTGCTTACGCAGTACTGTGACCTTAGTTTCCATGGCTGTGCAACCTGCACTTAGTTCGCGCATTGGCACCCCATTCCACCCAAATTCCCAACAGAGGACTCAAATAGCCAACATGGCTACTCCTATTCTAATCTGCAACAAGCACCACCTACATGCCACTCCGTCGCTAACAGGATCATCCGCGACAAACCCGCATCTTACAATTTAATTGCAACGGACGTCAGAGGAACATCGCGTATCGATAGCTGCTGTCCAAAAAACCAAACTAAGCAGCCGCTCAGATCTTCTGAGTTGTGCCGGTTTCAATGTATTACTTAAAGATCGCGTTGTTGTTGTTGTTGTTAACGGTTAGCTAATCCCCGTTAGGATGGTAAGGGTTGTTTGTGTTGTCGTCGAGGTCATCTAACGGCAGACCCAAGAAACGTGCTGTTTCGACGGGGTCGGACCAAAGGGAGGAGGGTTTTAGATGGGTAGGGTTTGTAGGGCATGCAAAGAGGTGGCCAGTGTCATGCGGAGACTCGTTGCATGCGGGACATACGTTAGGTATGTCGGGGTCGATTTTGGATAAGTAGGAGTTTAACCTGCTACAGTATCCAGAACGAAGTTGCGCTAGGGTCACTCGCGTTTCTCGCGGCAACTGGAGCTCCTCGTCTGCAATAGGTGGTGGTTTGACTCCAAGAACGCCATTCACGGGAAGGGAGTCGGTGAAGGTGTTGATGGCTCCACTGTGAATGGCTGTCAGTGCCTGTCGATAGTTTGTTGCGTCTGAAGTCTGGTCGGCGTATTGTTCGATGTCGTCGACATAGTCGAGGAATGACCTCTTGATGCCCCTGGGAGGCGGTTCCGCTTCAAGCAGGTGGCTGCAAGGGTGATTCCTACGGAAACAACCCAGCAGGAACTGCTTGGAGAGGAGTTGATTATGCTCCTTTACAGGTAGCATGCGCGTCTCACTATGGAGGTGTTCAATGGGAGACATCAAGAGGCATCCCGTCGTGGTCCGGAGTGCTGTGTTCTGACAGGTCTGAAGTTTCCTCATCTGCGTGCCACTGCATCCAGGCGACCATATTGGTGCTGCGTAGTTGAGGACCGGCCGGCCGATTGCCTTGTAAGTTGCCAGCCGGCCCCATATGCTGCCGGCTAGCGACTTGAGGATTTTGTTGCGGCTCTGTACCTTGGCGATAATCGCGGTCGTATGGGAAGAGAAGGAGCATAGACTTTCGAAGATTACGCCTAAAATCTTAGGTCATTTACAGTCGGGATTTTGACGCCATCGACTGCAATATTAAGCTCAAGTCTATACTCCTTCGTCCAGTTTGTAAATATGGTCGCTGTGGATTTGGTGGGTGAAAGTTGGAGGTTTCGTGCAGTGAGCAAACGAGGAAGGTCGGAGAGGTAGCTGTTTACTTTCGAACACATAAAGATCGCGTGCGAGATAATGGTGGAGGCCTAGCCTTCATATTGAATAATGCCGTTCAATATCGTCTAATCGATGGAGACATCGACCGCAGGGATACAATTTTTAAATGTATTGCTATTCGGTCAGGGGATGTCGAGCTCAAATATTAATTTAATATTAATAATATATACAGGATATCACTTGAATATAGGTGCGATATTTCGTGGTGAAAACCGTTTGGTACTAGGCGACTTTAACTCGCCTGTCAAACGATCGAGGGTGGATGGAGCTTTGGAGATTCGACGATTGGTAAATTAACATAAGCGGACTTCTGTAACCTCGCCACCGGTGGAAGTAATCTTTGGTCTACTGCCAAGGCTTTGTTTAATCCGAAGAGACATGATGACCGAGTGTGCGCACCACTTTCACTGTTGAGAAGGTTGAGAATGTCGTCAAGAAGGCAAAATCACCCAAATCCATTGGCCCTGAATGAATCAACATGCTTATGGTAAAGCATCTAGGCTCGAGGGGAGTAAGTTACCTCATCAAGGTCCCCATTGTGTCACTGGACACCCTCCACATACCCGATGTGTGGAAAGTCAGAAAACTGGTCCCACTTCTGAAACCCGGCAACAAAGGGGACTCCTATCGTTCGATAACTCTCCTCTCCCCTGTAGTGAAAGCACTCGAGGCCTTGCTTCTCCCGACCTTTACTCACCACCTGAGCTTAGCAAACTACCAGCATGGAAAAAGTGAAAAGTTCACAGTACCACCAACTTAGCGTCATAAACGCCCAGATAGTTCGTGGCTTCAACCAGAAACAACCCTGTGAGAGAACGATTCTCGTAGCGTTGGACTTTGCAAAAGCTTTTGCAACCACACAACGCTACTGCAGGACATTGAAAAAACTACGCTCCCTCCAAGACTGAAGAGATGGACCATGAGCTACCTGACCGGTCGTCAATCATCCGTACTAATTCGAGGAAAAAATTCAAAAAGTATTAAACAAGGGGTTCTGCAGGGTGGTGTCCTCTCTCCGCTATTGTTTAATATCTATATTTCGAAACTCCCACTACCACCAGAGGGAGTTTCCATAACCTCGTACGCTGATGATTGCACGGATGACACCTGGTAATGGAATTGAAGAGATGCTCAAAGGTAAACGTCTATCTCCGAACTTTCAAGTTTCTTCTCTGCAGGGAACTTAACACTCTCTCCCATTAAATTCACAGCGACCATATTTACAAACAAGACGAAAGAGTACAGGTTTAAGGTCACGTAATATTGCAGTTGATGGCGTCAAGATTCCGACTGTCATGAATCCTAAAATTTGAGGTGTATCTTTTGATAGCCTACGTGTATGCTCGTTCACTCCTCAAAATCCTCAAGTCGTTAGACAGCAGCACATGAGGAAAAGGATGAAACATTGTTGGCAACTTACAGGGCAATTGGTCGGCCGGTCTTTACCTCCGCCACACCAATATGGTCGCCTGGATGCAGTGGAAAGCAGACGAGGAAGCTGTCAGAATACTGCACTCCGGACTACGACTGGATGTCTCTAGATGTCTCATGGTCCTTCTCCACTTGGTCCTTCCAACGGAGTGGAGGTTTTCCTCTTCCTCTGCTTCCCCAGACGGGTACAGCTTCGAATACTTTCAGAGCTTTAGTGTTTTCGTCCATTCGGACAACATGACCTAGCCAGCGTAGCCGCTGTTATTCAATTCGCTGAATTATGTCAATGTAGTCATATATCTCATACAGCTCATCGTTCCATCAAATACGATATTCGCCGTGGCCAAAGGGCAAAGGACCACAAATCTTTCTCAGAACTTTTCTCTCGAAAACTCGTAACGTCGACTCTTCAGTTGTTGACATCGTCCAGGCCTCTGCACCATATAGCAGGACGGGAATTATGAGTGACTTATAGAGTTTGGTTTTTATTTGTCGAGAGAGGACTTTGCTTCTCAATTGCCTACTCAGTCCGAAGTACCACCTGTTGGCAAGAGTTATCCTGCGTTGGATTTCCAGGCTGACATTGTTGGCCGTGTTTACGCTGGTTGCATGATAGACGAAATTACCTACGACTTAAAAGTTATGACTGTCAACAGTGACGTGAGTGCCAAGTCGCGAGTGCGACGACTGTTTGTTTGACGATAGGAGATATTTCGTCTTGCCCTCGTTCACTGCCAAACCCATTTGCTTCGCTTCCTTGTCCAGCCTGAAGAAAGCAGAACTAACGGCGCGGGTGTTGAGGCCGATGGTACCTTCTCTATTTAGTTCGGCAGCTCGAACTATTTTTTTCAGAAGCAGATTGAACAAGTCGCACGATGGGGAAAACGCCTTGTCTGAAACCTCGTTTGGTATCGAACGGCTCGGAAAGAACCTTCCCGATTCTGACGGAGCTTTTGGTGTTGCTCAATGTCACCTTACACAGCCGTTTTAGTTTTGCGAGATACCAAATTCAGACATCGCGGCATAAAGGCAGCTCCTTTTCGTGCTGTCGAAAGCAGCTTTGAAATCGACGAAGAGGTGGTGTGTGTCGATTCTTCTTTCACGTGTCTTTTCCAAGATTTGGGACACGGTGAATATCTGGTCGGTTGTTTATTTTCCAGGTCTAAAGCCACACTGATAATGTCCAATCAGTTTGTTTACGGTGGGCTTTAATCTTTCACACAACACGCTCGATAGAACCTTATACTCGTATGCGATGTTGAGGAGGCTTATACCAAGGTAGTTGGTGCAGATTGTGGGGTCCCCTTTTTAATGGATTGGGAATAGCACACTTATTATTTTACAAAGAAGCCGGCAATCCGTCGGCCCCCGCCGCGTTGTTGTTCTTCAGGCGGGTAATTGCTGTTCGAACTTTTTCATGGTCGGGCAATGGAACGTCTGCTCCATCGTCTTCGATTGGGGAACCGGGTGCGCCTTCTCCATTCAGCAGGCTGGAGAAGTTTTCCTTCCATAATTTAAATATGCTCTGGGCAGCGGTGACTAGATCACCTTTGGGGGTTCTACAAGAGTATGCTCCGGTCTTAAAACCTTCTTTAAGCCGCCGCATTTTTTGATGAATCTTCTTATGCTGGAATCTGGTACTACATATAACCATATTTCGGGCCCCGGCGAAGTCGATCAGCCTCAACCCATTTGGGGATGTTTCCTCGTGGATGCTGAATTTACCGACCGTAGTGCCAAACATACCTTCTTTGCCCACCCTGGCGTTAAAGTCGCCAAGCACGATTTTGACATCGTGGCGGGGGCAGCGCTCATAGAAGGCATCTTTCTTCACATCGTCCTTCTCTTCCGTCGGGGCATGGGCGCAAATCAGCGATATGTTGAAGAACCTCGTTTTGATGCGGATTGTGGCTAGACGTTCATTCACCGGAGTGAATGATAGTACTCGGCGACGGAGTTTCTCTCCCACCACGAATTCCACAAGGACCTACTCGTTTCTGTCCTTGTCCCGTCCATCGCATTCCCTTTTGCCAGCTTTTGTTTATATTTGGTCAAAGACCGGAAGTCGTGAGCTGCTTGAGTCATGTGTAAAAGAATCGTTCAATCGAATCAATAGAACTTTCCTCACATGCGTGAACTTCTGACATGACTCCATCCTCCCATCATCATCACTTGACCATAACACCAAAAATTTGGACATACTCGTATTTTAATGTCGGTATGTTAAGTTCGTGGACAGTATGAAGATCTAGTCTGTACTCTTCGTCTAATTTGCCTGTTTCTCAGGGGTCAGTAGTTGACCAACTCTTGGTAACTATGTTTGTATTGTAATAATGATGCGGTTTCCAGCACAAAGTCTTGATCACAATCCAATTTAGAATTTGTGGTCAATCGTCGGAAGAAGGTTAGGGGAATACTGATCAACTCCAACGAATCTGGACAAGTTTTGGTAACAGGTACAGCGGGAATGACTTATCATTCCAAATGAAATTATACGGAATTTGGTGGAAAATATGCTAAACTTTGCGCTAAAAAGTTTGTATAATAAAGGGTTATGGATTAATGCTAGAACCAAATAGTTTAGAATTGAACATGATCTAACGAATAAAAAACTGTTTTAAAATATTTTGCTATTTTTATACAGATACTAGCTGACCCCGCAGCCGTTGTCCTGCGTAAAATTCTGAATTTTGAAATGAAAAGAAAGTTAGATTTATCATTTAATTTTTTTTTTTTCAATGTAATGCAGCTTTATAAACAACGTTTTTTGGTTTCTATTCCGGTGTACAGAAAATATGGTTTTCCAGCTCGTGAGCACGACAAGGCCGTGTGAAGAACATAGCATTTCCAAATTTATGCCTCACACTATGTCCTTTAGGTCCTGTTGATTGTCATCCTAAATACAATATTCACTGGAAACGGAATACGTTTGAACTGAAATGGAAAATCGTTAGAACTCAAAGGAATTCGTAGAATCAAGCATTCTTCCCCTTGTATTCGATAGGTGCGTCACAATCAGTCGGGTTCCATTACACATTTTCGGCGCATGAAGATTGCAAAACATAATAACGACGGATCCTACTTTTAGGCGCAAATGATGCGGTGGCATACCAAGCCTGTCCAAAGAATTTAGAAATACCACTGGATAATTCACGACGTTGTCTTCATTGTCAAGACGATCGATCGATTTGTATGAGCGCAAGTCTCCCCCAATTTATATCGAACCACCGGAAGTATCAACCGAAATTGTACCATTTCCAATTTTTAGCGAAGACGATGTAAAATGTCTTTGGGAATGTCGATGTTTATATCGAAAAGTATGCGAACATCATTTTCATTCCAGTGATTAACGTGTTCCAGCAATTGTAGTTTCTGGCTTACTTCTCCAAAAATTTGCACACATCGAACCATTCACAGTACGCAATGACTCAAATAAAATTGAAAGCCGTACATTTATCAATACATAGCAACCGAAGGTATAAGTAATCGTCGTTTTTCGGGTGAATTATGTAAATTCGTCCTAAGGAATTGGTTTAGAACTCTCCTGGATGTCAATCTACTGGCCTTGCTTTCTGCGTAAATATTTCTTCGACGATGCACTCCATGCATAATACGAGTATAATATCAAGGTATTTCCAAATAGAGCAATGTTCTCATAAACAGATCACTGACGAAAGTTGAGAAAAAACTCGACAATGTTAATTTTGTTGCTGGCGATGTTTCCACTGGCTATACTGTATTCTCTGGGTTGAAAAACACTATTTCCCCATTCTCCAAATTAACTGCGAGACGCACAACAGTCGGAAAACATTCATGAATTGCAAAAGTAAATATCCTACAAAGCACTTTATTGCAGTTCACGTATCGGCCGTATCGTTAAAAACCCAAAAAATCGCCATGTTGCTTCTTTTGGTGATGTACTTACAAACGTATTTTATCGATTTCACCAAACTGCAATACTAAACACTGATATGAGTTTTGAATAGGAATTAGACAATAATGGTGAATATAGTACGATCCATGTGTTGTCAACTTCGATATTCACTCTTCTAAGTTGAATGCTGAATGTTCTGCCTTTGTCGTCTGATGAGCGACGCCGATAGACTGGATATCCCACATTTCCAGTTTGTGTTTCCCAAAGAAAAGCACGTGGATAGTGTTTCGTGCATTTATTGCCAGACATACAAACCGAAAAGGGATTGTAGTGTCCGCAAGGTCCATGAACCATATTGGTTTCCACCCCTTCATATAATACTGAATCTTTCTCTACATCAGGAATTTCCGGAGAAATGATTTTATCAATTTGATCTGGTGTAACCACCATCCACCATCCAAAGAAGAATGTGTGCGTGCGGAAAACCTATATTTTTCCACTAAACAGAGTACATCTAGCATCCAACAGCACCATATATACGTTGCTTCAAGATAAAGTCAATCAAACATCGCAACTGTTGTTTGAAAAGTCGTGCTGGACATCGTGACCGCATCCTGGGAGTTTCAAAAAAAACAACGACCGATATTAGGGTGACCTCTTGGTGGCTTGGTAACAAATTTCAATCTGCAATTGACCTCTTTGTGTGAAACACACGTAAAGTTTTCACTGAATAATTTTCAATAATTTTTCTTTTGAATAGCCGGCATAAAAAAGCAAGCGGCCGAAATTCAACTATTCAAATAATTTACAAACCAAAATATTGAAAAACAAAACAAACAAAAATTGAAAAAAAAAAATTGTATGGAAAAAAGTTACTTTTTGGAATTATCCAATTTTATCGAGTTTTCATTGTTTTTAATATGTATTCTGCTATTTGGGGCGGAGACAAATCCAACGACTCAATAACCATGAGATTGGTTCAGCAGATCTCGAGTTATAAGTGTCCGAACAAACCCGTCTTTTTTTTATATATATAGATACATAAATACACGAGGCACACACATGTACTAATTTGTGCTCCTCACTGTATGCTTTTGTGCATATTACATATGTATGTTTGCATTGTTTTATAAGTAGGAAATATTAATTTCAAATACATCAAAACGATAAAAGTCTGTCACCTCAGAACACCACTGATAACAATAAAAATGTTAAAATAATAAATTATGATGATTTACAACAGGAACACAGTACCCTAATATATAAGAGCATGTACATACATACTTATGTATTTGGGTATTCAGATAGAACGTTACATAATATTAGTAGCTACTGCACAACAGTCATTTGAATTGAGCAGTTAAGACCAGTAAAGCGGAAGCAAGCAAAACAAAAGTAAAGCACATACCAAATTTCGAAATCGGTGTGATTTCATCAAAAAAATTTGGGGGTGTCACGCCGAGGTAAAATTCTTATGTCTCAGACGTATTTAGTTACTGATTTATTGCGGTTTTAGTAGTTTCTAACAGTACCGTTATATGAGAAGTGAGCGGTGTTATTTTCCGATTTCATCCGTTTTCGCACTGTTTGGGAGGGGTTCCTATAATATTTTTGCTGGTTCTTGTAGCTTTGGTGGGTTATCAGATATTAGAGGGCGGGGCCCTCTACATTGAACTTTGCTCTCTTGTCCATAGGTGCCCCTTGCTACTGCGATTGCTTTTGCTAAATCAGGGTATTATAAATTTAGAGCTTAGTTATGGCACTTTATATGTTTTCGGTTAATGGCGTTTTGTGGGCGGGGCAGGGGTTTGATTGCGACTATCTGCGAACTCCTATTTTTTTTTACTACGGAATCTACATACCAAAATTAAACAAGATATCTCAAGTTACAGCTTGCACGGACGGACAGATAAACAGTCACCCGGATTCCATCCTAAACATTTATATATGCATACATATGTATCAATATAACCCTATATCTAACTCGATTAGTTTTTTATACTTTGTAGCAGCTTGTTGCAAGGGTGTAAAAATGCCATTGATAAATAAAATCTGAAAAATCAAAAGAGGCTAAGTTTGATGAATGGGGCATATGAGGGGAAAAAAAACTAAAAATCGGAAACCAAGGTCTAGACCAATTTTATTATACATTTAGACCAACGTTATGGTATTAGTCAGATAAAAAGGGTTTATATTTTACTTTTACTATTTGTGTAAAGCGCTAAAAGTATGCAGAAAAGAAATTATTTTCCATATAATGGTACCGTTAAAAACTACTTAAAGTGCGATAAATCATAATAATAATCGCCGGCCACTTTCAGGTGAAAACACATTTCTTGAGAATACCCTCCAAATACCAAAAATAAAGATTTTCGAACTTCCGGGTACTTTATATTGCATATATCGGCCAATTTGTTAGTTCATAACAGTGAATATTTGTGCTTAGAACAAATAAGTTTGGGTGAACCCCCATATAACTAATAGGCCTTATGTACCAAATTCACTCGTTTTTGTAGTACTTGTACATATAATATATATGTAGTAAAGATGAGTTGATCGATCTTACACATCTTCGATAATAAGCTGATAAGCTGTAATGTATCCAATACAAGTATATGTTTACATAATTTTGATAAAATATACAGTATACTCTCGAAAAGTAAATTCTCAGAAAGTAAATAATCTCGGAAAAGTTAATCCCCCTTTTAAAGGCACAATTCCGATTTCTTTGGCGCCGCGATTTGAAGGTACCGTTGGAAAGAGGAAGTCCTCCTGATTAAAAAACTTATAAGGTTATAGGGTCCGCAAACGCTTAGTTTAGGAGATATTCGGCTTTAAAGTTCAAAAATTCGCAAAATTGGACCATTTCAAGGAGCTATTTCACCACATTAAACACACTTTTTTCAAATTTTTCACTTCAAATTAATTAAATTGCACTATAATCTTTTAAATAAATCAACATTTTACTCTTTTAGCAGGTTTTTTACCTAAAAAATCTTCATTTTAAAAATTACATTTTACACTTATTTCAACCTCATTTGTTTACTAAAAATTACGACGAAATGGAGCGCTGCCATGTGATGTTAAGGCAATTCGCTGAAATTCCTTTTTTTCCCCAAAAAATTCCCTCTATTCATGCATATAGATATTTTCCTTTTTAAAATTATTAAGCAAATAAGTAACATTATGTACATATATTAGTAATATTATATAATAATATTATATATACATATGTATAAGTAATATTGTATAATAATATTACGTAATAAAGTGTACAGTACATGGGTACAGTACGAAAACTCAAATTTTGTTTCAATATGAGTGCATGATAACCGAAAAATATAACCACTTCATACCCAAAACTCATATTATAAATATAATAATATATATATTGTCGTCTAAAATACAAACCAATGTATCATTAAAAATAAATGGAAATCGCTGACAGATATAATAACCAAAATTTATCCATTTTATAACGAAAACTTAAATTTTATTTCAATATTGGTTATAAAGTGGTTATATTTTTTGGTTATTACGCAGTCATATTGAAACAAAATTTGAGTTTTGGATATAAAGTAGTTATATTTTTTGGTTATTATGCACTCAAACTCATGTTTTAAATATAATAATATATATATTGTCACCTAAAATACAAACCAATGTATCATTAAAAATAAATGGAAATCGCTGACAGATATAATAACCAAAATTTACCATTTTATAACGAAAACTTAAATTTTGAGTGCATAATAACCATAAATTATAACCACTTTATACCAAAAAGTCAAGATATTTTTTTATTTTCAACGCAAAAAGGGGGGTACTACGCGAAAGTACTTCAGTCACCCCGGGTATTCGCTCGGCCAGGGTTTTTTTTTTTAAAGCGCGGCCGAAGGCCGCCAACGCAGAAAGGAGTACTATGCGAAAGTACTTCAGTCACCCCGGGTATTCGCTCGGCCGGGGTTTTTTTTTTAAAGCGCGGCCGAAGGCCGCCAACGCAGAAAGGAGTACTATGCGAAAGTACTTCAGTCACACCGGGTATTCGTTTGGGCCCGGGTTATTTTTTTAAAGCGGGGCCGAAGGCCGCCAACGCAGAAAGGAGTACTATGCGAAAGTACTTCAGTCACACCCGGTATTCGCTCGGCCAGGGTTATTTTTTTAAAGCGCGGCCGAAGGCCGCCAACGCAGAAAGGAGTACTATGCGAAAGTACTTCAGTCACACCCGGTATTCGCTCGGCCAGGGTTATTTTTTTAAAGCGCGGCCGAAGGCCGCCAACGCAGAAAGGAGTACTATGCGAAAGTACTTCAGTCACACCCGGTATTCGCTCGGCCAGGGTTATTTTTTTAAAGCGCGGCCGAAGGCCGCCAACGCAGAAAGGAGTACTATGCGAAAGTACTTCAGTCACACCCGGTATTCGCTCGGCCAGGGTTATTTTTTTAAAGCGCGGCCGAAGGCCGCCAACGCAGAAAGCAGTACTATGCGAAAGTACTTCAGTCACACCGGGTATTCGCTTGGCCAGGGTTTTTTTTTTAAAGCGCGGCCAAAGGCCGCCAACGCAGAAAGGAGTACTATGCGAAAGTACTTCAGTCACCCCGGGTATTCGCTCGGCCAGGGTTATTTTTTTAGAGCGCGGCCGAAGGCCGCTAACGCAGAAAGGAGTACTATGCGAAAGTACTTCAGCCACCTGGGTATTCGCTCGTAATATTATAATATTATCACACGATTTTACTTATCTGTGTATAATATGTATAATATGTATGTATATGCAAAAGTGTTCACATATTCAATTATAGCTTGAAAAATCTTCTTTATAGTTTTATATAGTTAATAAAGAAAAAAAAATCACTCGAAAGTACAAACAAAGAAAACGCTGTGAAACGCTAAAAAATTCTTCACTTCTGGTTTTTAAGGTGTGGCAACGCTGGTTTTCCTCGTAAATATAAACACTCTAAACTTTGCAGCCATAAATTTGGTAAACGATTTTAAATTACTAAATTTGGATGAAAAATTACAAAATAAAAGTGAAAAGTGAACTTGTTTCAATATTAGGAGTGTATATTTCAATATAGTGAGTGAAAAACGTGAAAATATTCTGTGAAACATGGAGAAATAACATGTTTTCTTAGGGCAATTTTTGAATTTTTAAACGTGAATATTTTAAAAAATATTAGTTATTTTTATGTTATTTTTGGATATTCCTCCTCTGGAGAAGCTCCCCTATCCGTACATACCCCATTTATACCGAAATTCGGTTTTTTTTTCCCCTCCGCCAAAGTAATCGGAATCGTGCCCCCTTTAAGATTACACATGCACCTCGAAAAAGTAAATTTTTTTAAATTTTAAAATTTTTTTAAATTTACTTTTTAGAGACTGTTATTTAGACAGCTGCACGACTAGACGACGGTAGGCCGACAGTTGTCGTTCTCGCTAACTTCAATATTCTCCTATATTTGCCAACGACAGTAGGACGACAGTAGAGTTGACAGTAGAATGGAGGATAGAGAGATGAGGAAGAGTGGTGGTGCCACTAATATGTAAAATGTAAAAATTATTCACAGATCGTACAAACTTAAAGTTATTTTACAAATAAAACCATAAAATAGCTCTATTATATCATTTGTAATAACAATTGATAATTTAAAACAAAAAGATACACCTATTTACTTATTTTTTGCATAAAAAATTTCACTTTGAACGAAATATTAAAATTTCATTAAAGTGCAAGGTATTGGTATGGCCACAACGAAATTGTGTACATGCAAAATGGAGAGCTGTGTTGTCTTGTGTACATGCGTTCAGGTAGTAGGATGCACAACGCCGTTTTCGGTTCACTGTCGTGATGCCATGTTGTGTCGCAAGCATTGTATTCAGCATATTACTCTCTTGTTTGTCGCGTCTTTTTAGCAAATAAACTCTCTTACTTTGAGATATGTACATACATACATATGTACTTACCATTTTAGTTCCTCATTTGTTTGTGCAAAAATTTTTTTTGTTTTGCTATTGCCTTACATATGCAATAATGTTTCTAAAGTCGGCTTGGGACGAATTGACGAGTGTGAATGACGAATACGCTCAATTACTCCAGGAAGTGTCATTATTGTTGGAGAGGGTGGGTAATAACACTGTAATTGATAGTAAGGACATTGAAAACTGGAATGACGACAAAGAAACTGCTGATGAAATAGAAATTTTGTCAGACACTTCAGATGGAGAAGAAGTCAGCCAGGAACCCAAATTGACATATTCGGAAGCAATTCAAATCGTAAACAACTTGATCCACTGGTTTAAAAATGAAAACGATGCAAATCAGGTGTCAGACTTTTTGAATTGTCGTACAAAAATGGTCAGAAAATATATTGCAAAAAAAAAACAAAAACAAAAGAATATTCAAGTTTTTTTCTCTTCATAGTAAATACATATGTATGTATGTAAATGTAAATATGTTTTTCATGTAAATCCATATGTTTTATTGAAGCAAATAAATGAGTGAATATTTTAAGTTTAAAAATGCATTTAATATTATAAAAACAGATAATTTATGTATATATTTGGAAAAGTAAATTTTTCGAAAAAATAAATTACCCAAAATACCAATCGATTTACTTTTCGAGAGTATAGTATTACACATAAAACGATTTTGTATATGATATAAAATCGTAGACCGTAGACGGTTCACATATTCGCTATCTAGGGACGTGAATATTATATGTATTTCGATTGGGAATGTCATCCAATTTCATCCATTTTCACATTGTCAGAAGACTTGCGAAAGGATTTGTCTTCAGCAAGTTTCATTGATTCTTAGTGATATCTAAATATCTATGTAAATTAAAATTATTAAGGGGCGGGATTAAACTCATTTTTTTCATTTAAAATTATTGGAAGGGTAGGATATGACCTCATGATCAATATTTATCTTGGTTGGTGTTAAGCTCTACAAATAATCGTTAGGTAAACAAAACAATTTTACTTTGTTGCAACGAGTATAAAAAGCAAACTAAGTAGAAATATGAACCAAGATAGCTAATAGGGATATCGAAGGAACGTGTTAGAAATTTCGTTATTTGGGCATACGAAAGCTGTGACCAAAGTCCCTCAGACTTTAGATTAATAACGGCATAGTAAGAGGATCTTGAACCAAAACACCTGCTTTCGGTGACTTTTAAGATCACTATAATCCGCGTATCGTCTTTGATCCTTTGATTGCATTTATGTTGAATAATAAAATCGCATTTGGAAAAAAATGTGCTTTTATTTATGTAAAACTAAAAAAGTATGTATAGTATAAACTACTCCACTTTGCATCCGGTTTGTTCTGGTTCAGAGCTAGTAACGAAGCCCTTGTCTTACCTCAATCTATATGGCATATGTGAGTAGCTACAAAATTACGGAAATAAATTTAATATCTCGATTTACAACTGATTGTAAAATTTTTGTTGTAAACAGCTCCCTTGCTATCAAACAATGGTTTACTTTTATATCAAAATGTTTATTAGAATG
>CM050325.1:106541858-106558300 GCA_027475135.1 Bactrocera correcta | reverse complement strand
TATAGAGTAGCAGTTCGTGCAACAGCAGATTATTGGCGGCAATGCATAAACGTTCAAAGTGTCGCACCTTCAAAATACTATCGAAAGCCGTGGTGTAGACATCGCGTAGTTCTTGATTCAAGTCCATGGCGCTCGCCTGTTTGTACGGCAAGGTGCTGATTTGTGCCTGCTGTGGCGTCAATTTGCGTACGCGCTCCGCTATTTGATTGAGCAGTCCATCAAAATAGATGGCAACCGTTGCTACGTCGCTGGCTATAGCAGGTAGTGGCGCGGTTAAATAGGTTCCCTGTAAATCTAACGATTCGGCTATT
Source organism: Bactrocera correcta (assembly GCA_027475135.1). Lineage (NCBI taxonomy): Eukaryota > Metazoa > Arthropoda > Insecta > Diptera > Tephritidae > Bactrocera > Bactrocera correcta. Next base: position 106,557,989 of record CM050325.1, on the reverse strand, counting down.
TCTTGTAGTGCCTCTACATTGACCTTCATTGGCATTTCGACATCGATGGTCTGGAATGGCTTTCTATAGTACTGTTCATATTGCTGCAGCAGCACTTCGATGTCATACAAATAATGACAGAGTTGTTCATAGATCTGGTTTGTATACTTCTCAGCGAGGCAACGTGAAATAACGGGTAAATAATGTTGCATATATCCGACTGGCTTTGTTAAGGCCAATGCGCGCATTTCAAAGATATCCACCTGAATTTGTTCGATGATATTGGCAAGTTGTTCTTTGGCTTCCGGATGTGGTAGCAATATATCATAGCCACATTCCTCGGGCAGAAAATGTATGATAGCTTGGAGTGGTTCCCGAGAGCTACGTGGAATAAAAAAAAGTATATAGAATTCGGTATAAAGTTGATGTGGCAAGTTAAAGAAAATAATAGGTATGTTAGTTGCAATTATTAAAAATTTGGCAGAACTCTCTAGCTGAGTTCATTTCCATAAAATCTGAGTAACTCTATAAGTAATTTACCGGCAAATATTTGATGAATAACAAAGTTCAACATTTGATTATGAAGGGTTGAAAGTCTCTTGGCATCTTGGCATCAATGTCAACTATGCCAAACCGAAGTTCCAAACTCTTTATATGCAGACAAAGGGAAACATTGACCCGATTAAATCCATTTCTTACATTATTAAAAAATGGATTTTCTTCAAATTCCAATTATACATACTACAGGGTTTGTCCGGAAAGTAATAGGATCGATTTTCTTTCGCCGCACTGTACTTCGGAGCGTGCGCGCACCGACTGGATTCGGTAGAGGGCGTTCTTAGCTAACGAACGAGGGGCTGGTCAGTGGTTTTCGAGCACCTGGAGAGTCAGGAAAAACAGGAGGAAAAGTTGAGGTTTGGCAACACTTCATCCGAAATTCCGTTTGACAGATTGAGTTGATATCTGAATATCAAATTTTGAAACTTCAACCCAAATGCAGTTGAGTTGAAAACCGTAATATCAAAACACAAGACTATGAATGGTACAAAGTCTTCAAAGATGGTCGGGAGATCGTTGAAGACATGCCTCGTACTGGACGACCTACGACCTATTCAACTGATAAAAATATTGAAAGCTATGGTGCTTGAAAATTATCAGGCAAATGTTAGGGAGATGGCAAGAGAGATCGACATTTCTCGCGCGTACGTTCGAATGATTTTGGTAGATATTTTGGGTAGGAAACGCGTTGTTGTTCGACACGTCTCGATAAAGCCGAATTTTTTTTCAAAAAGAGAACCGTAAACTGGTCTCTTTGGTGATGCTTGATAGTGTGAATTCCGATCCCACATTCCTGGAGAGCATCATAACTGCCTGTGAGTCATGGGTTTATGAGATTGACATGCAAACAAGACACCAATCATCGGATTGGAGGGAAAAACGCACCGAAACCAAAAAAACCACCGCAAAGCGCTCAAAAATCAAGATTAAGCGCATTGTTTCTTCGATAAATGTGGTTTGGAAGCATCATGAATTTGTTCCGGAAGGACAAACGGTCAATAAAAAGTTCTATTTATTTGACCGTATTGAGCCGATTGCGTGAAAACATCTGTCGAAAACGGACAGAATTGTGGAAGTACACGATGATAATGTACCATTGCAATGAACTAACCGACTAACTGACCAAATTAAAAGCCAAAGAATGACTTTAAATGAATACCATCGATCAAGCATCGTATTCACCAGATTTGGTTCGTTGTGGTTTTTTCTTGTTCCCCAAACTTTAATTGCCGTTTCGTGGAACACGTTTTCAGTTGATCGAAGAGATAACACAAAATTTGCTGAAGCAGCTAAACGTCATCACAAAAAGTGCTTACGAAAAGAGTTTTAAGGACTGGAAAAACTGTTGGTATAAGTGTATTACATATGGTGGGGATTATTTTGAAGGCGATAAAATCAATATTTAGATTTTATTAAATTTTTTGCGTTTTATTAACATATTTCGGGACCTTTTTTGTCACAATGTACGAGAACTACTTATTAGTAAAAAATGATTCTGTCCGGCCGTATATAACGATGACACTACCGGAATTAAGCCCATATGATTTTTAGTTAGCCTTTAAACCCTTTTAAAAAGGCATGTGTATAAATTTGACAGCTGTCGGAGTTTAGTTTGTGAATTACATATACTATATCATTTTGAGTGAAGCAACTTTTGTTATTTGGGAGAAAAATGTATAAAAGTAATCTCGCGTGTTGATAAAATATTTATTTTTGAAGACAATAAGTACAATTAAAGCAAATACTTGGCTTGATGACGAGTTTCCGGGCACTGCCACGAAAAGATCAAGGTTGACATGGTGAAATGAGCATAGAAGACGGTGAACGCAGTGGACCCCAAAAAGAAGTTGTTACCAACGACGATCAGAGTTCACAAACTAAGTGTAGATAATTGTAAAACGAAATTGTTACAAATAAGATATCAAGTGAACATGTACTATATATCTTATATTTCACGAATATTTTTGCATGAAAAAACTCCGTGCAAAGTGGGCGAGATCATTTTAAACAAAAAACGACAAGTTCATGATTCGGTCCTGTGTTTGGAAATGTTCAAGCGTAGACAACTCAAGTTTTTGCAATGGATGAAACATGGCTCCATCATTTCTCTCCGCTGTCCAATCGACAGTCATCCTAGTGGATTGCACATGACGAATCCGCTCCAAAGCGTGGAAAAAGGCAACAGTCGGCTGGCAGGGTTATGCTGGGGGGTTTTAAGCAATTAGATGGAATTTAAAATTGCATTACTTGTATATAAGAAGTAGGAGTAATTGCAGTCCGATTTAGCCCACTTTTGAAGTGTGATATAGGTATGTCCTTTACGACATTAGGTTGAAATTGGTTGAGTAGGTCAGAAATCACACATCGATTTCACCTAAAGGTGGCCGGTGGCGGTAACCGTTTAAAGTCTCTGAGGCATTGGTTTTATGCATTTTTAGCACTTTTTAACAAAAATACTCAAGGAAAGCTAGTCACGTACTCAATATTCTCTATGAAATCACTTCGCCTTCGTAATATAAATATCTCTTAAAAGTTGAGAAAAAAATTTTGTAGTATCCACTCTAGTTACCAATATTGAAAGTTGCCGACGCAAAAAGGAAAAATCTATTAAAAATGAAGAGGCCGTTGTAAGTGCATTGATAATACAAATAATATAAGTAAATTGTGATCCTAGTAGAGATACTTTCTTCAATATTTTTTTTTTGTCAGATTGCGCTTTTGTCAAGCTGTCATTTTATTTTTGTTCAGTTTTATTTAACAATTCATCGAAGTACAGTGCGGGCAGAAGAAAATCGGTCTTATTACTTACCGGACAAACCCTGCATATCTTGTCATGTATAATTCATGTGGTTGTCGTTTATTTAGTTTCAATTCCTTGAGTAATTTTTAAGATGTGAGAGTTCTAGGTGGGGCTTTCTAAAACCTGCAAACGAGTTTTAAGTTCGGACTCTAGCTTCGGAATCTTTCAACAGAGGCTTAAATTGTTTACTTTTATATGTACTTATGTAATATATTTGTACAAAATAACTGTTTAAAATAGTTTTAAATTATAAGCAAAATATTTTTTCTTTCCCATTTTCCTTTTTCTATTTATATTTTTCTAAATAAACGCTGCAATGTTCAACTATAATTGCTTGGTAACCCCACTGATACAGAATTGAAAACCGTAATATCACCAAAAGTTTAAGTTTAGCAACACTTCAACCGAAAGTTTTGTTTGACGGTTTGAGTTGATATCTGAATATCGCATTTTAAAACTTCAACCAAAATGCAGCTGAGTTGAAACCAGTTAATAGGGTCCACAATTATTAAAAAAAAAAAAAAACAATGTAAATAAGTAGTACAAAAGAATGTTAATTATTTAAATATTTTCGTAGTTTTAATTTGGAAATATTGATTTTTTGTTAAGGGTTTTACCTATTCATTTTCACTTGGTTTTATTCCCAAGCCTGTCAGTCTTTTTTGACACATTATAAAGCACAGTTTCTATGTTTTGACAAGTTTCCATTACAGAAACTGCGCGCTCCAGCAATTACTGACGCAGGAAGTGTTAGCAACACCCATATCACCGTATATAAATTTAGAACGAAATCTATTTATTGGTTTGAACTAAACATCCATTGGTGGGCCTCACAAGCATTTTTTCTGCTCATAGCTTGCACTTCGTTGCATAAATCTGTTGCATCTATGTACATATGTCCGTCAATCCACGGTGAGTTAATGACATTTCTAACTTTTTAAAATGTCCAAAAATGGCTGTGTGTGTAAAAATATACAGGCGATCAGTATAAAATAAATTCAAAAGTTTTAGTAACCTGCTTCTACTGTTCGTATCTATCATCGGCTGTATGCAATGAAGTATATATAATTCGCTCACGATCGCGAATAGGCTCATCTTAACCCTAATAATAGAACTGTATTTTCTGTTTTCTGAAACGAACGGTGCTGTTTATAATCTAAAGTATATAGTATATTAATATGTGTTATTTTATGTGTAAATTAACGGATATTCGCAATCAACGGATAGCAATATACACTATACAACAACTACTAATATGTGCTATCATTAAAAAATTAATAATACTTCCGTTGTTGTTTGTAATTTGTATTACAGTGTGAAAATATTATATGAAACTATGACATTTATATACATATTATACAAGGAGCGTTCCAAAGTAAACAGGACTTAAAAAAACAAAAAAAAAAAAACAGAACAAATAGTTTTTTCGGTAAAATCCATTAACTTTATTGAAAATAGTCTCCTTCTGTTTCAATACAGCGTTTTGTACGGTCCAAAAGCATGTCGAACGAGCGTTTTAGCTCGCACAACTAAAGAAAGCTTTCAATGAAAGTTTCAGAACCAAAATCTGGCAACCATACAAAGATATCATGAAAATATACAAAAAAGCAGTCGGGAAAGCTAAAGCGGACTCATGCCGATCTTTCTGCACATCGATAGAAAGTTGGAGAGATTCCGCAAGGCTGAGTAAGACGCTATCCAAAGAACACAGCACTACTGCTTACATTATGGCGGAAGGAAATGCTTGGACCTCTTCTGCAGAAAAATCTCTGGAGGTACTTATTAAAACGCATTTCACTGGGAGTCAGCAAACGACGACACGGAGCTTCAGCTAGAACCACTGGCAAACGCAATTGACTACCTAGGCCTGATAGTAGACAAAAGCAAAATTAAATACGCCATAAATAATTTTTAGCAATTTAAAGCGGCAGGTCCAGACGAGATTATGCCTATTATACTGCAAAAGCTGGAAGAACCAATGGTTAAAAGGTTTGAAAAAAATTACAAAGCAACTGTCTTACATCCCAAGGATGGTGTTGGATGGGCTGTAGCGCTGAACGAAATACTATTCCAACTAAACGGTGGTGCGGTGAAAACAGTAGCAGTAGGCAGACGACATAGTGTTGTTGGTATCAGGCATGTTTCCTTCATCAATCAGTGAGATTATGGAAAAATCATTACGCAGGTTAAACCTGGATTTCAATAGACACTTCCAGGTAAATTTTTTTTCCATGTAATTTATTATAAGAAAACCCCCAGAAAAAATTTTTGGAAAAAGCACCTTCCCTTTAATATTAAAAACTAAGAGCCCAAAATTGGGTTTTAAAGGGGCGACTTTTTTTTAAAAACACATTTTCGAAAGTTTTGGAGCTTGTTTTTCAGTTTTGGAAAAAAAAAGATTGCCTTTCAGAATTGGACCTAAAAACCCTTTAATCTACACCCACCATTTCCCGGTAGGATGTCTGAAGATATGTGTCCCCAAGTGTCTGAGTCTTAACCTCCCGAATGCGGGACAGTCAAGAAGGAAGTTCTGGCTAGTTTCTGCCGCATCTTCTTCTAAGCAGCTTTTGCAAGCAGCATCCGGTAAGATTCCTAGTCTTACAGCATGTGTGCCAATAAGGCAATGGCCTGTCAAGAGCCCCACTACTAAAGAGAGGCTAACCTTACTGAGGGCGAAGAGATCGTTAGATCTTCTGTGATCTATCTTGGGCCAGAATGCTTTTGCGACCGCGCAAGTACCAGTGCTGGCCCAGCGTTTACCAAGCATCCGCGAGGCCCAGCTTTCCAGTAGTGGGACACAAGAGGACACCGGAGCACCGACCCGTTCCCATTCTACCGATAGTGGCTCTAGGGTGCCCTTCCTTGCTAGCTCATCAGCTTTGCAATTACACCAGCCTTATAGTAAATACTGTCGCCGCCAGGGACAGTACCGCCAGACACTCCTCAACCAGCCCTGAACGCACTGTGAATGAATTCAGGGCTAGTATCGCTGCTCTACTATCTGAGTGAATGGCCACTTCCCTGAAGGTGGACACCCTTCGGAGTAGCAGATCTGCTGCTACCTTGATGGCTGCAACCTCAGCCTGGAAGACACTGCACTAGTGGGAAGTCTGAAACTAGAGCTGATAGAGAGCTCCCGACAGTAAACCCCTCCACCAACCTTCCCCCCAAGCTTTGACCAACCCGTAAAGAAGCTTACTGCCCCTCTCCTCACGGCCAATAACTCCCTCCTCGGTATATGGGTAGAGAAGAAAACGCGGGAGTTTGATATGGCGACTCCAGATCCAGATGATCCGGTATGCAGTCAAAGCTTGTAAGGATGTCTGAGTGTTCAGAAGCACGCTTTTTAGGAACCCAGATTCCCTGAGCCTAATAGCCACTTTTGCGGCCTACACCTTCCGGCAATGTCCACGGGCGTTGTTCAGAATTGTATTAAGTGCCACGGTTGGGGTGGACTTAATGCTCGCACATGCTGATAAGCGCAGCCCGTTGAAAGGGTTGTAAAATAAAAAGTTAGGGTGAAAAAATCTCGTTAGTACCGACGAGAACTATAAGTATGTAAAACAGCCTGTTAAAATTTGAAAAGAATCGGTTCAGTAGAAAAAAAGTTAGGACCTGGGCCGACCAGAAAAACAATGTTTTGAGAAAAACGCGTTTAAAGTTCAACAACTCCGAGAGAGAGGACTCTGAGGCGCATTTCTGTTTGAATGTTTCACAGTATATTCTGAAGACATTGTACTTTCAAATTAAGCAAAAAAAAATTTCGATTTCTTGAACCCAAGTTACCAGACTACTACCTTAAATCTATTAAAGGGCGGGGTCATGCCAACTTTTGCAAAATTCACAGTTCCCCCTAGCTAACGCTGTCCTTATTACCAAACAACCAAATAATAAATAACATTCCATTTGCATCACCCTCTTAACTTACACCTAATAAGATACGTTTAAAAGTTTTTATATTAATTTTTCACCTACTAAGCGATGTAATGCAAAGAAAAGAAAAACTAAAGCTAATTTTTTCTCAACTTTAAACAGATACAGGTATTTATACGACGACACCGAAGTGATTTCAGTTTAGTGTTAAAGCTTGTACTTGTGTTTCGAAAATGGTTGGAAAATGTGTACACAAAGTGATTATCTGGACCATCCATATATCATTGGCGATTTTCATATTTCCTATAGTGCTTTTAGTATCCTCTATAATTACCAATATTGAAAGTTGCCGACGCAAAAAGGAAAAATCTATTAAAAATGAAGTGGCCGTTGTAAGTGCATGTTTCACAAATAATACATACAACTACATATTATTAAAGAAAACAATAAAGTGGTATTTTGGACAAAAGCTGATGTAAATCGGATTTCGGAGCTTCAAAAAGACAAGTTGAACTAATATCATTAATATTGGGTAGTTGAAAAAATGAGTGAAAATAGTGAAGAAATTCGCTTTATTTTGTATAAAAAAGGGAAGAATGCCTCAGAAGCCACCAATGAAATTTGTGAAGTTTACGGAGACGATGTTGTATCAGTTCGTGTAGCTTAACAAGGTTGGCTCGCTTCCGTCCTGAAAATTTCGATGTGAAAGATGCACTTCGTATGGTTACCTATCGTTAAAAAAGTCGATGAAATAAAGGAAAAACTGACCAGGATCGTCACATAAACAGCCATGACATCACTAAGGAATTTAACATTCATCATCGCATGGTTTTGAAGCATTTAAGAAAGGCTGGCTACAAAAAGAAGTTCGATGTTTGGGTACCACATGAATTGTCATTCTTTGCTGAAACGAAATGAAATCGAACCATTTCTGAAGCGAATGGTAACAGGAGACAATAAGTGGGTTAAATACGACAATAATGTGCGAAAAGGATAGTGGTCCAAGTGGTCAACTAATGGTCGCAAAGCCAGGATTTACGCTTCGAAAGGTTATGATGAGTGTTTGGTGGGATTGGAAAGGAATCATTCACTATGAGCTGCTCCAGCCTGGTCGAACGATTGATTCTACATTTTACTGTCAACAACTGATAAGATTGAAGCAAGCAATCGAATCGAAAAACGGCCAGAACTGATCAACAAAAAGGGCTTCGTCTTGCATCAGAACAACGCTAGATCACACACATCTTTGATGACTCGGCAAAAACTTGGAGAGCTTGTCTGGGAAGCTTTGATGTCTCCACCATATAGCGCTGACTTTGCACCATCGGACTACCATTTGTTTCGGTCAATGCAGAACTCCCTTAATGGTGTACAGTTGGCTTCAAGAGAAGCCTGTGAAAATTACTTGTTGCAGTAATTTGCCGAGAAACTAGAAAAGTTTTACACTGATAGAATAATGTCTCTGGCGAAAAATGGCAAAAAGTGGTCGACCACATTGGCACATATCTGGTTCATTTAAGTTCATTATAAATATAAAAAATAAGTTGAAGTTTGATTAGTAATACGAAAAGACTTTTTCGACTACCCAATATTTAAATTAGCGGAAAAACTTAGCGCTACTCAGTTTTGTAACTAAATACAATTTAACTTAATAGATTAATTAATTGTTCAATTGGTTATAAGAAGCATGATCAGGATGCCGAGTCAAATTCATCGCCGGATGTGCATCACGTAAAAAATTTTATTTTATATTATAGAAAACGATATTTCGCAGTATAACTGTTTACTGCGCTATTGTATTATGATACGCCACATATTAATTAATTTAACTATATTATTACTTATTTTACGGCTAATTTATTATATTGTATTTATAATATTTAAATGTTTTTTTGAGTTTTTAGAGTTGGACTATGGCATAAATATTATTCCGTTTATTTAGTTGTTTTTTAACTCTCTACGATTTCACTTACGTGTGTAAACATACAATGTTCACAGCAGAAATCGAATACTTTTACTACTGTGCCCAAAAAAGGTGACATTTGAATTTAAACTGCGCGCGTCGAGAATTTGGAGAATTATTTATTTTTTAGGTTGGTAGTATTGTCAGTCACATTTATGTCAAATTCCATGTTAAAATATTCATTAGTGTTTGAGATACGTGTCGTTTTGTGAGCTGCTAAAAGTGAGTTTTTCGTTTTTTGCGTTTTTTGCGATGTCGAAATTTGTTGAGCAAAGAATTTGCGTTAAATTTTGTTTATGAAATCAATTTTCTGCTGCGGATACGTTGAAGTGGTGCAGAAAGCCTCTCTTGATGAGGCTATGTCTAAAAAAAATGTTTACAGGTGGTATAGTGAGTTCCAAGCCGGCCGTGAACGTGTCAAAGACGAAGAGCGTCCAGGGCGACCATCAAACTCAACCGACGAAGCTCACGTTCAACAAATCAAAGATTTGGTGTTGAAAAACCGTCGATTAACAACTAGGGACCTTGCTGATGAAGTTGGCATATCGAAATGCTCAGCCAATACCATTTTGAAGGATGTTTTGGGCTTCAAGCGCCTCAAACCTCGACTGGTACCGAAAACATTGAATTTTTTGGAAAAAAGGCGTCGCGTTGAAGTGTGTGAAACGATGCTTTTCGACTACCAGGGTGTCATGAAATGCATTATAACTGGCGATGAGACTTGGATCTTGCTTACGACCCCGAAACAACCGATCAATCGAGCGAATATCGTGCCAAAAGAGAGTCGAGACCAAAAAAATCGCGCCAAAGTCGTTCAAAAATCAAGGTCATGTTGAATGTTTTCTTCGATTATCGTGGTGTTGTGCATTATGAATTTCTTCCAACCGGTCAAAAAAGTCAAAAAGGGAATATTATTTGAACGTTATGCGTCGTTTGCGTAACGCTAACCGCCTAAAACGACCGGAATTGTGGAAAGACAATTCTTGGTTTTTACACCACGATAATGCACCATCCCATACTGCCCTCGTAATTCGTGATCATTTCGCCAAAAACTCAACCCATATCGTTCTGACAACCACCGTATTCACCTGATGTGGCGCCGTGCGACTTCTGGCTGTTCACCAAGCTCAAAAGACCGCTCCGGGGACACCGTTTTTATACGATAGAGGAGATTCAAGCCGCAGCGAAGACGGAACTGAAGGCCATCCCGGAAAGTGACTACAACCAGTGTTTCAAAGATTGGAAAATCCGTTGGCTAATGCATTGCATCGGGAGGGGATTACTTTGAAGGGGATGAAATTGATTTGGAAGAATAAATAAAGAATTTTTAAAATAAATACAATGTCACCTTATTTTTAGTTAGTATTTATGTAGTTCTTAATGATTTCACGTCGAATTTGAGAAAAAATTGAGATAACCGCTTTAAACGTATTTCAATTCATGAAGATATTCTTATATACCATATTTTTATCCTAATAGTATTTGACTATTGAATACTCTATTAATAGTAAATTGAAAACAAATTGAAGGTCACTGGTTCAGCAAGTGGATTGGGTAAAGCTATCGCCATAGAATTGGCGGCGAGGGGTTGCCATGTTGCTATATGTGACATCAATTACGACTTGGCTGTGACGACAGCTAAGGAAATCGCTCGAGAAATATGGCGTCAAAGCAAAAGCTTATAAGGTGAGTGAATAAACAGTTAGTTTGCACATCGCAATTAGTCCAATAATGACTCTTGTATAGGTGGACGTCACCAAATACGATGAAATTGTGGAGCTCAATGAAAAGCTTACCAATGACATTGGCATCGCCACTATACTCGTTAATAATGCAGGCTTACTGATGCATGCAGATAGGCTCAAGCCCACAGTGAAGGAAATTGAAGCTATGGTAAATGTTAATTATACCTCACATTTCTGGGTGAGTTACCGAACAGTTTAATGAAATGGCATCGAAATAAAAGTAGATTAAAATATAATATATTAAATTCTTTATCAAGACAAATCGTGTGTTCATGGAGAATATGAAGCGTGCCAGAAAAGGTTATCTTATGGCTATAAGCTCTATAGCCGGTAAGTTACAAATACTTTCATATAGAAGTCACAACTGTTCTGAATTGCAGTTTTATTTAGGACTACAAGCATATGCGCAGGCCGAACCATATTCAAGCACTAAGTTCGCTGTACGTACCCTTATGCGAATAATGCGAACCGAACTAAAGATTGAAGGCTTCAGTTGTATTCACCTTACTACCGTATTTCCATATTTTATTCGAACCAACGCTAGGGTTACCCAGTTGGCTGAAAAAGGCGGCTTTGGTAAGATATATCCATTACTAGAAAGTGAAGAAGTCGCACAGAGAGCAGTGTCGGGAATGTTATGTGGTGAAGTGGAGGTTATTATACCGAGTATCTATGCCCTCATGTATCGTCTCTCAGAGTAAATAACTACAATGGTTGAAAAATACATACGAATATTAAATAATTTAAAACTATTTTTTCTTGTCTTTGCAGACTTTTGCCACAACGAGTTCAAGATCGGTTGACTGCTGCAAATATTAGCACAACAAACAATATTTAAAACCACAAGGACAATAACAAGTAAAGCAGGCCTAAGTTCAAGGGCAGCTGAGCATTACATACCATACCCTCACAATTCGATTTCAGAAATACTTGTATTATCGCTTAATATAATTCTAATATTTATAATATGATATACACGAAATTAAATGAAATTAAAGTTAATATATATTAAGGATATGGATCGAAGTTCTAGAGTGATTTCATTAATACTCAGCGCTAAATCGCACATAATTTTATTAGACAATCACTCGTTTTGACTTATAATATAAAATAAAGTCAAGGTTGAAAGTATACGGTGGTTGAAATATTCTATATCGTGGACTGATTCCACTCATTCTCGGCACCAAACTACGCTTTGTACAAGATAAAGCGTTCACTTAATTTTGTTAAAATATCTTACATACCTACCAATATAGTAGGCATAATCGGGGTAGGTTAAAAACGGAATCCATTTTATCTATTTAGACAATTCGATACTGAAAAATTCTGGCGGAGAGCCATGTTAATAATTCCTAATACATTAACCCTAACCTGGCCAGAGCAGGTCCGGTCAGAGAACCATACAGAAACTTTAAAAACACGGACTGGGAACTTTATCATAAGAAGCTTCGATCAACTCTTCCCGTTGCGCTGGGTCGAAGCTCAAGGCTATCTGCCTGGCTTTGACAGCTCGTGTGCTCTGACAACTCAGAAACGAAAGAAAATATCTCGTTGGTGGACACCAGAGTTATTAGAAATCGGTCTAATTTTAATTAAATCGAACTTAGAGCAGATTGGGCACTGTATGAAGTGAGTCAGGCTACATATAAGACTGAGATTATGAAGGCCAATAGGTTTTTCTAGAGAGCACTCAGCGAAAGCGTAGAAGCCTGTCATGAATCGTCTGAGTTTAGGTGAATTCTGACAAAGAATCTTATTCCATTCCGGTATCTGAGAGATGGGTCTGGAAGCGGGATTGTGAGTAGATAGGAGTCAATAGGGCTACTTTTAAACAACCAGTTAGTGGAAAATCCATCTACGAAAAAAATACCCATTTGAAGAGCTTCAAGAAGAGCTTAAAGAAGTGCGACGCTCGCCTTCATCTCACGTGGACCATGAACTCTTTTAAACTGTTTAAGCCTTGGGAACCTGACGAAATTATAGCTGAACAGCTTCAGCGTACAGCAAAGGTATCATGAAGTTACTTGATCCCTATCCATGCAAATTGTGACAGATTAGGTCATACATCTACGGCTTGTAGGCATGTTAGAAAGGCATTCGTTCCGAAGGCTGGAAAAAGCTCTCATGTCACTGCAAAGGAATTTAGGTCTATCAACCTCTCCTTTATTGAAAACTCTGGAGAGCCTCATGGACCTGTACACTAGAGGTCGAAGTCCACCTCTACTAAGTGCTTAACATGCCTACAGCAAATATTGGCCGGTCAAGACTACTTTGCATCCGGTAGTGTCTACATGGAGAGAGCCCATGAAAATTAGGCGTTGGGTAGCTTTAACAATGTACGGCCGGAGGCGATTATCGCACCTCTTAATAAGCTTGAGATCGTAGCTAATCTCAATCATATGATCTATAGTCTGCTTTGTCTTCATTTTTATTTTTGAAAACGTGGACGATGTAGCTCTTTCGGTAAAAGGAAAATTCCTGAACACCGTTTACGATCTCATCGAATGGTGTCTAATTGTGGATATTAAGTGATTAGCCAGAAGTGCAAATAAAACTGAGTAAAAGTGGCTCAAGATGTAGAAAATTCTTGACGTACTGAAATTCACCACTGCTTTGATTGCATTTCTCCTAATACAGAACCCTCCCCTGACGGTACGCTGCAGTGAGATTTTTCACGGATGGATCGAGGCAATGGTGGAGAGTAACTAACAGACCATTGTAGCGTCTTTCATGCGGAGGTGATTGTCATCAAGTTAGCAGTAAGTTACTGCTCTGAAGAGAGAAGAGCTTTCACTTCGACAGCCGATCGGCTATACTGGCTTTGAGCTTACAGTTGCTTAAGACTCGTCAAGGAGTGCATGTTCTCAATAGCTTAAAGCTTTCTCCATATTAGACTCGTAAGGGTACTTGGCTGCAGTGGAATCGCTGGGAAGGGCATAGCAGATGAGCTGGCTCGCAAAAACATCCGTTCACCAATTTCATCCAGTTGAAGTCAAGTCGTTTCTCCGATGTCTGCTCACGTCCTGGACCTTTGAGCTTCAAGCAAGCTCAGCAGGCGTTGTTCAATGACCGTTGTGTAAATGCCAAAGCTGTATAGAGGAAGCCGAGGTGGAATCATCTCAATCTTGTCACTTCCTTATCGATTGTTCATGTGGACGCAACTTTTAGGATCTTATGTCCAAATGAGGAAATAAAAAATAAAATAATTTCGAAGATTGAATCAAACGTTGACCTAAGTGTATTGCAGTCGGCGGATAGTATATTGAAGTGGAAAAATTGATTTGTTTCCATTAATTTGAATTAAGAAGACTCTCTTGGATTCCGAGAGAGTTGTAGATTAAGAAAATGTTGCCAAAACTCCTATAGTTCCATAGTAAACACCCTTTGTATCAGGAATTTATCAAATATATAGTATAACAAGCTATCTTCCTTACCGTTATGGTACGTCCTACGCACAACTGAAAGCCGAAAGATATGCAAATGCGAAATGGCACTTACGAGTATATGCAAATCGCGTTAAGCTGCCTTAAGTTTACGTTCAAGTAAGTAAGTAAATGCGTAGCTACCGATATTGCTTACATCATGTGAATAGTTTTACGGACATGTTGGCATGCCTTTCGGATTGCTTGTGTAAGTTTGTATGAATATTTTGCAACTTGGATATACATACCATAAATTCGACTGCTGCTATTGCAGTTTTATGTTGCACTTAAGCATGATGCATGTGTTGCAAGCTTTTTGATAAACTCTATACATCTTCCCAAGCAAAGCTTAATATCTACTTGGCATACTCTTGGTATTTATACTCAAGTTTCCTTACATGTTTGGGACAAGTTAAGGAGTTGTTTGTGTGTTGCAAGTAATGGGAGAACCACTTGGAAATGTTTATTTAAATGAGTAAAGTAAACAGTAGCGCCGTTAGAGAAAATTTACTTCGTAATAGTTTAATCTTGAACCCCTTAATATTAACTAATCTTCTCTCTGCAGCAGTAGCCTTCGCTGTCATTCAAAGGTCTATATACATATACTTCCTTTCTTCATATGGAAGTTCGTTCCAGGATACAAGATGTAATCACTAGTATATGCACGGACCTGGGCTGGTATGGTAATAGGTGCGGGTATTAATGGAAAATTAATAAAAATAGTTAAAAACCGCTTTTTTTGGCTAAATAAAAAAGTAGAGTTGCTTTGATAAACTTATTTTCGCTAGTTAAGCCTTTTTGGGGTCCTCTTTAATTAGACCTAGAAAAAAATATATTGAAAATTTTAAGCACTAAGCTATGGTAAACTAGTGTTCTGCTGGTAGCGTTTGATATAAATTTTTAGGGGAGCAAACCCCAAGACTAAAAACCAACAGAGATCATGTTTCGAAAATACTTTAGAATGAAATTATAAGAAATACTCCTCCTCTCCTGTACCACTGCTTATATTTCGCTTAAGCGACGGTTAACAATTTCCAAGGATCCATTTATGGGTGGGGGTATAGTGGGTCTTATTGGCGGCATTTAAAGTGTAATTTATTGTTTGTTAAGTTTCACGAAGTGTAACATTTGCATTTCCTTGCAGCTGACACATGAGCTTAAAATTAGTTTTAAAACACTTTCAAGTGTTAGCAAACAACTGCGAAGCTGTCAATGCAATGTGGATATTTAAACTTGCAAATCTATAAGCAATAAGTACTAGTAAAAAAGACATAAACTAATAAAAGTATATAAATTATATATGAGTTCCACTCACTCGACAAGATTTCACATACCTCAACAGTTTTACGTAAAAGTCATTGTCCATATCGCCAATGAGGATTATGAAAATTTTCGAATATTCCGGTTCGTCTTGTATGTACTGCAAAAAATACATACAGAGAGCGAGATAAAGAGAGAGAGCGCAATCAATTTTATATATTATGCCCTGTCTCACACAACTATTTACCTTCCTTTTGGAGAGTGGCTCAGGTCGTCCAACTGTGTTGTGTTGCTTCGGCATTAAATGTGGACAGGTTGGGAATGATAACACGGACTTTTTCTTTTCCATCTCTATTCTTGACATCTTTGACGCTTTTGTTAGCTTCGGTGGTGATTTCGGTAAAACAGATGGTGTCTTTTTAAGCGCCTTTTTGCTTGACTTACGCTGTTCTTTGAGTAATGTTGCACCAGTGGGCACATTTAGATTATCCATCCAATAATCGATTAAGCTGAATTTCTTTTCTTCGGCAA
>CM050325.1:106524906-106541358 GCA_027475135.1 Bactrocera correcta | reverse complement strand
ATACACATTTAGCAATCGATATCGAAATGCCTCAAATCATTAGTTTAATATATTTAAGTTAATTAACCCTCTCTATCTTACTGAAGTCTACAAACGCCTTAACGGCATAACGGCAAAGCATTTAGAAGAATTCCGTAATCTAATATTTAGGTATAAAGTCGATTTTCTTGTATATACTCATTTAGCAATCGATATCGAAAAGCCTCAAATCATTAGTTTAACATATCTAAGTTAATTAACCCTCTTTTTCTTACTGAAGTCTACAAACGCCTTAATGGCATAACGGCAAAGCATTTTGAAGAATTACGTAAACTTATATTTAGGTATAAAGTCGATTTTGTTGTTTATATGCATTTAGCAATCGATTTCAAAAATCTTCAAATCATTAGTTTAACATATTTAAGTTAATAAAGCTTCTTTAACGCACTGAAGTTAACACAAAGCCATGGCAGCATAACGGCAGTGCATGTAGAAGAATTCCGTAAGCTTATATTTAGGTATAAAGTCGATTTTCTTGTATATATGCATTAAGCAATCGATTTCGAAATGCTTCAAATAACTAGTGTAACATATCTAAGTTAATAAACCTTCTTAAACGAACTGAAGTTAACATAAAGCCATAACGGCATTACGGCAGTGCATTTTTAAGAATTCCGTAATCTTATATTTAGGTATAAAATCGATTTTGTTGTGTATATGCATTTAGCAATAGATTTCGAAAATCTTCAAATCATTAGTTTAACATATTTAAGTTAATAAAGCTTCTTTAACGCACTGAAGTTAACATAAAGCCATGGCGGCATAACGGCAGTGCATTTAGAAGAATTCCGTAAGCTTATATTTAGGTATAATTAACCTTTTTTAACGTATTTAAGTTGATATAAAGCCATGGTGGCATTACGACAGTACATTTGGAAGAATTCCGTAATCTTATATTTAGGTATAAAGTCGATTTTTTTGTATAAATGCTTTAAGCAATCGATTTCGAAATGCTTCAAATAACTGGTGTAATATATCTAAGTTAATAAACCTTCCTTAACGAACTGAAGTCAACATAAAGCCATAACGGCATAACGGCAGTGCATTTAGAAGAATTCCGTAAGCTTATCTTTAGGTATAAAGCCGATTTTGTTGTATATAAACATTTAGCAATCGATATCGAAATGCCTCAAATCATTAGTTTAACATATTTTAGTTAATTAACCTTCTTTAACATATTGAAGTTGATATAAAGCCATGGCGGCATAACAACAGTACATTTGGAAGAATTCCGTAATCTTATATTTAGGTATAAAGTCGATTTTCTTATATATACTCATTTAGCAATCGATATCGAAATGCTTCAAATCATTAGTTTAACATATTTAAGTTAATAAACCTTTTTTAACGAACAGAAGTTAACATAAAGCCATAATTGCATAACGGCAGTGCATTTAGAAGAATTCCGTAATCTTATATTTAGGTATAAAGTCGATTTTCTTGTATATACACATTTAGCAATCGATATCGAAATGCCTCAAATCATTAGTTTAACATATTTAAGTTAATTAACCCTCTTTATCTTACTGAAGTCTACAAACATCCTAACGGCAAAGCATTTAGAAGAATTCCGTAATCTTATATTTAGGTATAAAGTCGATTTTCTTGTATATTTGCATTTAGCAATCGATTTCGAAATGCTTCAAATCATTAGTTTAAGATATTTAAGTTAAATATCCTTCTATAACATATTGAAGTTGATATAAAGCCATGGCGGCATAACGACAGTACATTTGGAAGTATTCCGTAATTTTACATTCAGGTATAAAGTCGATTTTCTTTTATATATACATTTAGATATCGATATCTAAATGCTTCAAATCATTATTTTAACATATTTAAGTTAATTAACCTTTTTTAACGTATTGGAGTTGATATAATGCCATGGTGGTATAACGACAGTACATTTGGAAGAATTCCGTGATCTTATATTTAGGTATAAAGTCGATTTTCTTGTATATATGCATTAAGCAATCGAAATGCTTCAAATAACTGGTTTAACATATTTAAGTTAATAAGACTTCTTAAACGAACTGAAGTTAACATAAAGCCATAACGGAATAACGGCAGTGCATTTGGAAGAATTCCGTAATCTTATATTTAGGTATAAAGTCGATTTTGTTGTGTATATGCATTTAGCAATCGATTTCGAAAATCTTCAAATCATTAGTTTAACATATTTAAGTTAATAAAGCTTCTTTAACGCACTGAAGCCAAGGCGGCATAACGGCAGTGCATTTCGAAGAATTCCGTAAGCTTATATTTAGGTATAAAGTCGATTTTGTTGTATATACACATGTACCAATCGATATCGAAATGCTTCAATTCATTAGTTTAACATATTTAAGTTAATTATCCTTCTATAACATATTGAGGTTGATATAAAGCCATGGCGGCATAACGACAGTACATTTGGAAGAATTCCGTAATCTTATATTTAGGTAGAAAGTCGATTTTCTTGTATATATGCATTAAGCAATCGATTTCGAAATGCTTCAAATAACTAGTGTAACATATCTAAGTTAATAAACCTTCTGAAGTTAACATAAAGCCATAACGGCATAACGGCAGTGCATTTAGAAGAATTCCGTAGGCTTATATTTAGGTATAAAGTCGATTTTGGGGTATATACACATTTAGCAATCCATATCGAAATGCCTCAAATCATTAGTTTAACATATTTAAGTTAATTCTTCTTCTTCTTGCTCCTAAACATATTGAAGTTGATATAAAGCCATGGCGGCATAACGACAGTACATTTGGAAGAATTCCGTAATCTTATATTTAGGTAGAAAGTCGATTTTCTTGTATATATGCATTAAGCAATCGATTTCGAAATGCTTCAAATAACTAGTGTAACATATCTAAGTTAATAAACCTTCTGAAGTTAACAAAAAGCCATGGCGGTATAACGGCAGTTCATGTAGAAGAATTCCGTAATTTTATATTTAGGTATAAAGTCGATTTTCTTGTATATACTCATTTAGCAATCGATATCGAAATGCCTCAAATCATTAGTTTAACATATTTAAGTTAATAAACCTTCTTTAGCCAACTGAAGTTGGCATAAATCCATGGCGGCATAACGGCAGTGTATTTAGAATAATTCCGTAATCTTATATTTAGGTATAAAGTCGATTTTCTTCTATATACTCATTTAGCAATCGATATCGAAGTGCTTCAAATCATTAGTTTAACATATTTAAGTTAACAAACGTACTTTAACGCTCTGAAGTTGACATAAAGCCATAACGGCATAACGGCAGTGCATGTAGAAGAATTCCGTTATCATATATTTAGGTATAAAGTCGATTTTCTTGTATATACACATTTAGTAATCGATATCGAAGTGCTTCAAATCATAAGTTTAAAATATTTAAGTTAACGAACTGAAGTTGACATAAAGCCATAACGGCATAACGGCAGTGCATGTAGAAGAATTCCGTTATCATATATTTAGGTATAAAGTCGATTTTCTTGTATATACACATTTAGCAATCGATTTCGAAATGCTTCAAATCATTAGTTTAACATATTTAAGTTAATTAACCCTCTTTATCTTACTAAAGTCTACAAAAGCCTTAACAGCATAACGGCAGTGCATTTGGAAGAATTCCCTAACCTTATATTTAGGTATAAAGTCGATTTTCTTCTATATACTCATTTAGCAATCGATATCGAAATGCCTCAAATAATTAGTTTAACATATTTAAGTTAATAAACCTTCTTTAGCCAACTGAAGTTGGCATAAATCCATGGCGGCATAACGGCAGTGCATTTAGAATAATTCGGTAATCTTATATTTAGGTATTAAGTCGATTTTCTTGTATATACGCATTTAGCAATCGATATCGAAGTGCTTCAAATTCCGTACTCTTATATTTAGGCATAAAGTCGATTTTCTTGTATATATGCATTAAGCAATCGATATCGAAATGCTTCAAATAACTGCTTTACCATATTTAAGTTAATAAACCTTCTTTAACTTACTGAAGTTAACATAAAGCCATAACGGTATAACGGCAGTGCATTTGGAAGAATTCCGTTACCTTATATTTAGGTATAAAGTCGATTTTGTTGTATATACACATTTAGCAATCGATATCGAAATGCCTCAAATCATTAGTTTAACATGTTTAAGTTAATTAACCCCCTTTATCTTGCTGAAGTCTACAAACGCCTTAACGGCATAACGGCAGTGCATGTAGAAGAATTCCGTTATCATATATTTACGTATAAAGTCGATTTTCTTGTATATACACATTTAGCAATCGATATCGAAATGCCTCAAATCAGTAGTTTAACATATTTAAGTTAATTAACCCTCTTTATCTTACTGAAGTCTACAAACGCCTTAACGGCAAAGCATTTAGAAGAATCACGTAAGCTTATATTTACGTATAAAGTCGATTTTCTTGTATACACTCATTTAGCAATCGATATCGAAATGCTTCAAATCATTAGTTTAAAATATTTAAGTTAATTAACCTTACTTTTCTTACTGAAGTTTACGTAAAGCCATAACGGTATAACGGCAGTGCATTTGGAAGAATTCCGTAATCTTATATTTAGGTATAAAGTCGATTTTCTTGTATAAATGCTTTAAGCAATCGATTTCGAAATGCTTCAAATAACTGGTGTAATATATCTAAGTTAATAAACCTTCTTTAACGAACTGAAGTCAACATAAAGCCATAACGGCATAACGGCAGTGCATTTAGAAGAATTCCGTAAGCTTATCTTTAGGTATAAAGCCGATTTTGTTGTATATAAACATTTAGCAATCGATATCGAAATGCCTCAAATCATTAGTTTAACATATTTTAGTTAATTAACCTTCTTTAACATATTGAAGTTGATATAAAGCCATGGCGGCATAACGACAGTACATTTGGAAGAATTCCGTAATCTTATATTTAGGTATAAAGTCGATTTTCTTATATATACTCATTTAGCAATCGATATCGAAATGCTTCAAATCATTAGTTTAACATATTTAAGTTAATAAACCTTTTTTAACGAACAGAAGTTAACATAAAGCCATAATTGCATAACGGCAGTGCATTTAGAAGAATTCCGTAATCTTATATTTAGGTATAAAGTCGATTTTCTTGTATATACACATTTAGCAATCGATATCGAAATGCCTCAAATCATTAGTTTAACATATTTAAGTTAATTAACCCTCTTTATCTTACTGAAGTCTACAAACATCCTAACGGCAAAGCATTTAGAAGAATTCCGTAATCTTATATTTAGGTATAAAGTCGATTTTCTTGTATATTTGCATTTAGCAATCGATTTCGAAATGCTTCAAATCATTAGTTTAAGATATTTAAGTTAAATATCCTTCTATAACATATTGAAGTTGATATAAAGCCATGGCGGCATAACGACAGTACATTTGGAAGTATTCCGTAATTTTACATTCAGGTATAAAGTCGATTTTCTTTTATATATACATTTAGATATCGATATCTAAATGCTTCAAATCATTATTTTAACATATTTAAGTTAATTAACCTTTTTTAAGGTATTGAAGTTGATATAAAGCCATGGTGGTATAACGACAGTACATTTGGAAGAATTCCGTGATCTTATATTTAGGTATAAAGTCGATTTTCTTGTATATATGCATTAAGCAATCGAAATGCTTCAAATAACTGGTTTAACATATTTAAGTTAATAAGACTTCTTAAACGAACTGAAGTTAACATAAAGCCATAACGGAATAACGGCAGTGCATTTGGAAGAATTCCGTAATCTTATATTTAGGTATAAAGTCGATTTTGTTGTGTATATGCATTTAGCAATCGATTTCGAAAATCTTCAAATCATTAGTTTAACATATTTAAGTTAATAAAGCTTCTTTAACGCACTGAAGTTAACATAAAGCCATGGCGGCATAACGGCAGTGCATTTAGAAGAATTCCGTAAGCTTATAACGGGTTATAACTAAAAATCTGCACTAATTTCAATGGCCTGCAGTTTTGTTATTTTTAGTTTTCAAATGCTAATATTACGCAATTGGGGAACTGATTGCATCATCTTTTTGACATGTAATTTGTAACAGCTTACAAATTCAATTAGTGCTTAAAATGGCTTCTAAGCAGCAACACCTCCGCGACCGCGTTGTACAGTTTTATAAAAAACATGAAACCGCCAGAAAAAAGTTTACGTGTGCGCATTTTATGGCGGAAGGCGTCTCCAGAAGGACGATATACTCAATATTAAGTACTCTAAAAATAGAAAGGCAACCAGGTTCTGGAAGAAGGACGACTATTATGACGCCCCAAAATGTTCGGAAGCTGAAGACATTGTTCAACAATAAGGATTGCATAACTCAAACCGAAGTCGCACGAAAATTCACAGCCATATATCTGCAAAACGTTAAATAGCCTTCACATTAAAGCCAGAAAAAGGCAGCGTTGTCCAGGGTACACCGAAGAGCAGATAAGTCAAGTTAAATCACAATGTCGTTGGATGTGCAAGAATTTTAGTGGAAAATCATTCATTTTCGATGATGAGAGCTACTTTTCTTTCAGTGGGCCACAAATGCCGGGCAACGATGTTTATTACACAGACGATATGTCTATAACGCCACACGAGATAAAGTACAAATTCAAAAAAAAATTTGAGTCCAAAGTTATGCTCTACATAGCAGTTTCTCCTAAGGGTATTTCTGAGCCATTTTTTAAGCCAAATGGACTGACAATAAATCATGAGACGTACATTAATCAATGTTTGGACAAAATTTTGGTTCCTTTCATACATAAACACCATAAAAACGATGAAATCGTATTCTGGCCGGACAAAACCTCTTCTCATTATGGAAATGCGACATTGGAGTTCTTGGTCAACAAAAACATCTACTTTGTGCCTAAAGAAAAGAATCCGACAAACTTACCACAATGCCGCCCGATTGAGAATTTTTTTGGAGAAATCAAAGCTTTAGTGTATAAAAATGGTTGGAAGGCTCAAAATTTGAAGAAGCTGACACGTCGCATCCGGAAGTGTCTTAAGGAAGTTGATACCAAAAGTGTACAACGTGCTTGTTCATGTATCCTGACTAAACTAAGACGGGTTGCTGACAATGGACCGTATTATGAAGTTCATTAATTTTTTCGTTTCTAAAATAATATAATTATACTACATAGAATAGCTTACCTTTTTGTTAATAGTATATTTTAAGTTACGTTGAAATAAAATTAGTGCAGATTTTTAGTTATAACCCGTTATTTAGGTATAAAGTCGATTTTGTTGTATATACACATGTAGCAATCGATATCGAAATGCTTCAATTCATTAGTTTAACATATTTAAGTTAATTATCCTTCTATAACATATTGAGGTTGATATAAAGCCATGGCGGCATAACGAAAGTACATTTGGAAGAATTCCGTAATCTTATATTTAGGTAGAAAGTCGATTTTCTTGTATATATGCATTAAGCAATCGATTTCGAAATGCTTCAAATAACTAGTGTAACATATCTAAGTTAATAAACCTACTGAAGTTAACATAAAGCCATAACGGCATAACGGCAGTGCATTTAGAAGAATTCCGTAGGCTTATATTTAGGTATAAAGTCGATTTTGGTGTATATACACATTTAGCAATTCATATCGAAATGCCTCAAATCATTAGTTTAACATATTTAAGTTAATTCTTCTTCTTCTTGCTTCTATAACATATTGAAGTTGATATAAAGCCATGGCGGCCTAACGACAGTACATTTGGAAGAATTCCGTAATCTTATATTTAGGTAGAAAGTCGATTTTCTTGTATATATGCATTAAGCAATCGATTTCGAAATGCTTCAAATAACTAGTGTAACATATCTAAGTTAATAAACCTTCTGAAGTTAACACAAAGCCATGGCGGTATAACGGCAGTTCATGTAGAAGAATTCCGTAATTTTATATTTAGGTATAAAGTCGATTTTCTTGTATATACTCATTTAGCAATCGATATCGAAATGCCTCAAATCATTAGTTTAACATATTTAAGTTAATAAACCTTCTTTAGCCAACTGAAGTTGGCATAAATCCATGGCGGCATAACGGCAGTGTATTTAGAATAATTCCGTAATCTTATATTTAGGTATTAAGTCGATTTTCTTGTATATACGCATTTAGCAATCGATATCGAAGTGCTTCAAATCATTAGTTTAACATATTTAAGTTAACAAACGTACTTTAACGAACTGAAGTTGACATAAAGCCATAACGGCATAACGGCAGTGCATGTAGAAGAATTCCGTTATCATATATTTAGGTATAAAGTCGATTTTCTTGTATATACACATTTAGTAATCGATATCGAAATGCCTCAAATCATTAGTTTAACATATTTAAGTTAATTAACCCTCTTTATCTTACTAAAGTCTACAAAAGCCTTAACAGCATAACGGCAGTGCATTTGGAAGAATTCCCTAACCTTATATTTAGGTATAAAGTCGATTTTCTTCTATATACTCATTTAGCAATCGATACCGAAGTGCTTCAAATCATTAGTTTAACATATTTAAGTTAACAAACGTACTTTAACGAACTGAAGTTGACATAAAGCCATAACGGCATAACGGCAGTGCATGTAAAAGAATTCCGTTATCATATATTTAGGTATAAAGTCGATTTTCTTGTATATACACATTTAGTAATCGATATCGAAGTGCTTCAAATCATTAGTTTAACATATTTAAGTTAACAAACGTACTTTAACGAACTGAAGTTGACATAAAGCCATAACGGCATAACGGCAGTGCATGTAGAAGAATTCCGTTATCATATATTTAGGTATAAAGTCGATTTTCTTGTATATACACATTTAGCAATCGATTTCGAAATGCTTCAAATCATTAGTTTAACATATTTAAGTTAATTAACCCTCTTTATCTTACTAAAGTCTACAAAAGCCTTAACAGCATAACGGCAGTGCATTTGGAAGAATTCCCTAACCTTATATTTAGGTATAAAGTCGATTTTCTTCTATATACTCATTTAGCAATCGATATCGAAATGCCTCAAATAATTAGTTTAACATATTTAAGTTAATAAACCTTCTTTAGCCAACTGAAGTTGGCATAAATCCATGGCGGCATAACGGCAGTGCATTTAGAATAATTCGGTAATCTTATATTTAGGTATTAAGTCGATTTTCTTGTATATACGCATTTAGCAATCGATTTCGAAAATCTTCAAATCATTAGTTTAACATATTTAAGTTAATAAAGCTTCTTTAGCGTATTGAAGGTGATATAAGGCCATGGCGACATAACGACAGTACATTTGGAAGAATTCCGTAATCTTATATTTAGATATTAAGTTGATTTCCTTGTATATACACATTTAGCAATCGATATCGAAATGCCTCAAATCATTAGTTTAACATATTTAAGTTAATTAACCCTCTTTATCTTACTGAAGTCTACAAACGCCTTAACGGCATAACGGCAAAGCATTTAGAAGAATTACGTAATCTTATATTTGGGTATAAAGTCGATTTTCTTGTATATACTCATTTAGCGATCGATATGGAAGTGCTTCAAATCATCAGTTTAAAATATTTAAGTTAAAAAACCTACTTTAACGCACTGAGGTTAACATAAAGCCATAACTACATAACGGCAGTGCATTTAGAAGAATTCCGTAATCTTATATTTAGCTATAAAGTCGATTTTCTTGTATATACACATTTAGCAATCGATATCGAAATGCCCCAAATCATTAGTTTAACACATTTAAGTAAATTAACCTTCTTTATCTTACTGAAGTTTACATAAAGCCATAACGGTATAACGTCGGTGCATTTGAAGAATTCCGTAATCTTATATTTAGGTATAAAGTCGATTTTCTTGCATATACACATTTAGCAATCGATATCGAAATGCCCCAAATCATTAGTTTAACATATTTAAGTTAATTAACCTTCCTTAACTAACTGAAGTTGATATAAAGCCATAACGGTATAACGGCAGTGCATTTGAAGAATTCCGTAATCTTATATTTAGGTATAAAGTCGATTTTGTTGTATATATGCATTTAGCAATCGATTTCGAAAATCTTCAAATCATTAGTTTAACATATTTAAGTTAATAAAGCTTCTTTAACGCACTGAAGTTAACATAGAGCCATGGCGGCATAACGGAAGTCCATGTAGAAGAATTCCGTAATCTTATATTTAGGTAAAAAGTCGATTTTCTTGTATATACACATTTGGCAAACGATATCGAAATGCCTCAAATCATTAGTTTAACATATTTAAGTTAATTAACCCTCTTTATCTTACTGAAGTCTGCAAACGTCTTAACGGCATAACGGCAATGCATGTAGAAGAATTCCGTAATCTTATATTTAGGTAAAAAGTCATTTTCTTGTATATACTCTTTTAGCAATCGATGTCGAAATGCGTCAAATCATTAGTTTGACATATTTAAGTTAAAAAACCTACTTTAAACCGATGTTAACACAAAGCCATGACGGCATAACGGCAGTGCATATAGAAGAAATCCGTAATCTTATATTTAGGTGTTAAGTCGATTTTGTTGTATATATGCATTTAGCAATCGATTTCGAAAATCTTCAAATCATTAGTTTAACATATTTAAGTTAATAAAGCTTCTTTAACGTATTGAAGATGATATAAAGCCATGGCGACATAACGACAGTACATTTGGAAGAATTCCGTAATCTTATATTTAGATATTAAGTCGATTTTCTTGTATATACACATTTAGCAATCGATATCAAAGTGCTTCAAATCATTAGTTTAACATATTTAAGTTAAATAACCCTCTTTATCTTACTGAAGTCTACAAACGCCTTAACGGCATAACGGCAGTGCATGTAGAAGAATTCCGTTATCATATATTTAGGTATAAAGTCGATTTTCTTGTATATATACATTTAGCAATCGATATCGAAATGCCTCAAATCATTAGTTTAACATATTTAAGTTAATTAGCCCTCTTTATCTTACTGGAGTCTACAAACGCCTTAACGGCATAACGGCAAAGCATTTAGAAGAATTCCGTAATCTTATATTTAGGTATAAAGTCGGTTTTCTTGTATATACTCATTTAGCAATCGATATCGAAATGCCTCAAATCTTTAGTTTAACATATTTAAGTTAATTAACCCTCTTTATCTTACTGAAGTCTACAAACGCCTTAATGGCATAACGGCAAAGCATTTAGAAGAATTCCGTAATCTTATATTTAGGTAAAAAGTCGATTTTCTTGTATATACTCTTTTAGCAATCGATATCGAAATGCTTCAAATCATTAGTTTGACATATTTAAGTTAAAAAACCTACTTTAAACCGAAGTTAACACAAAGCCATGGCGGCATAACGACAGTGCATGTAGAAGAAATCCGTAATCTAATATTTAGGTATTAAGTCGATTTTGTTGTATATATGCATTTAGCAATCGATATCGAGATGCTTCAAATCATTAGTTTAACATATTTAAGTTAATAAAGCTTCTTTAACGTATTGAAGATCATATAAAGCCATGGCGACATAACGACAGTACATTTGGAAAAATTCCGTAATCTTATATTTAGATATTAAGTCGATTTTCTTGTATATACGCATTTAGCAATCGATATCGAAGTGCTTCAAATCATTAGTTTAACATATTTAAGTTAACTAACCCTCTTTATCTTACTGAAGTCTAAAAACGCCTTAACGGCATAACGGCAGTGCATGTAGAAGAATTCCGTTATCATATATTTAGGTATAAAGTCGATTTCCTTGTATATACACATTTAGCAATCGATATCGAAATGCCTCAAATCATTAGTTTATCATATTTAAGTTAATTAGCCCTCTTTATCTTACTGGAGTCTACAAACGCCTTTACGGCATAACGGCAAAGCATTTAGAAGTATTACGTAATCTTATATTTAGGTATAAAGTCGATTTTCTTGTATATACTCATTTAGCAATCGATATCGAAATGCTTCAAATCATTAGTTTAACATATTTAAGTTAATAAACCTTCTTTAACTAACTGAAGTTGATATAAAGCCATAACTACATAACGGCAGTGCATTTAGAAGAATTCCGTAATCTTATATTTAGCTATAAAGTCGATTTTCTTGTATATACATATTTAGCAATCGATAGCGAAATGCCTCAAATCATTGGTTTAACATATTTAAGTTAATTAACCATCTTTAACGTATTGAAGGTGAAATAAAGCCATGGCGCCATAACGACAGTAATTTGGAAGAATTCCGTAATCTTATATTTAGGTATAATCGATTTTCTTGTATATATGCATTAAGCAATCGATATCGAAATGCTTCAAATAACTGGTTTAACATAGTTAAGTTAATAAACCTTCTTTAACTAACTGAAGTTAACATAAAGCCATGGCGGTATAACGGCAGTGCATTTGGAAGAATTCCGTTATCCTATGTTTAGGTATAAAGTCAAGTTTCTTGTACTAGCACATTTAGCAATCGATATCGAAATGCTTCAAATCATTAGTTTAACATATTTAAGGTGAATTACTTTCTTTAACCTACCGAAGGTGACATGAAGCCATGGCGGCATAACGGCAGTGCATGTAGAAGAATTCCGTAGTTTTATATTTAGGTATAAAATCCTTTTTTTTGTATAAACACATTTAGAAATTGATATCGAAATGCTTCAAATCATTAGTTTAACATATTTAAGTTTATAAACATTTTTTAGCTTACTGAAGTCTACACAAAGCCTTAACGGTATAACGGCAGTGCATTTAGAAGAATTCCGTTATCTTATATTTAGGTATAAAGTCGATTTTCTTGTATATACACATTTAGCAATCGATAACGAAATGCTTCAAATAATTAGTTTAACATATTTAAGTTAATTAACTTTCTTTAACGATCTGAATTTGGCATATAGCCACGACGGCATTACGGCAGTGCATGTAGAAGAATTCCGTTATCTTTTATTTAGGTATAAAGTCGATTTTCTTTTATATACACAATTAGATATCGATATCGAAATGCTTCAAATCATTAGTTTAACATATTAATTTAATAAACATTTTTTAGCTTACTGAAGTTTACATAAAGCCATAACGGTATAACGGCAGTTCACTTGGAAGAATTCCGTAATCTCATATTTAGGTATAAAGTCGATTTTGTTGTATATACACAATTAGATATCGATATCGAAATGCTTCAACTCATTATCTAAACATATTTAAGTTAATAAACCTTCTTTAACGATCTGAAGGGGCATATAGCCACGGCGGCATTACGGCAGTGCAGGTAGAAGAATTCCGTAATCTTTTATTTAGGTATAAAGTCGATTTTCTTTTATATACACATTTAGATATCGATATCGAAATGCTTCAAATCATTAGTTTAACATATTAGGTTAATAAACATTTTTTAGCTTACTGAAGTCTACATAAAGCCTTAACGGTATAACGGCAGTGCATGTAGAAGAATTCCGTTATCTTATATTTAGGTATAAAGTCGATTTTCTTGTATATACAAATTTAGCAAGCGATATCAAAATGCTTCAAATCATTAGTTTAATATACCTTCTTTAACGTATTCAAGTTTATATAAAGCCATGGCGGCATAACGGCAGTGCATTTAGAAGAATTCCGTAATCTTGTATTTAGGTATAAAGTCGATTTTCGAGTATATACACATTTAGCAAGCGATAGCGAAATGCTTCAAATCATTAGTTTAACATATTTAAGTTAATTAACCTTCTTTAAGGTATTGAAGTTGATATAAAGCCATGGCGGCATAACGGCAATGCATTTAGAAGAATTCCGTAATCTTATGTTTAGGTATAAAGTCGATTTTCTTGTATATACACATTTAGCTATCGATATCGAAATGCTTCAAATCATTAGTTTAACATATTTAAGTTAATAGACGTTCTTTAACGCACTGAAGTGTACATAAAGCCTTAACGGTGTAACTGCAGTGCATTCAGAAGAATTCCGTGATCTTATATTTAGGTATAAAGTCGATTTTCTTGTATATATGCATTAAGCAATCGAAATGCTTCAAATAACTGGTTTAACATATTTAAGTTAATAAGACTTCTTAAACGAACTGAAGTTAACATAAAGCCATAACGGAATAACGGCAGTGCATTTGGAAGAATTCCGTAATCTTATATTTAGGTATAAAGTCGATTTTGTTGTGTATATGCATTTAGCAATCGATTTCGAAAATTTTCAAATCATTAGTTTAACATATTTAAGTTAATAAACCTTCTTTAACGCACTGAAGTTAACATAAAGCCATGGCGGCATAACGGCAGTGCATTTAGAAGAATTCCGTAAGCTTATATTTAGGTATAAAGTCGATTTTGTTGTATATACACATGTAGCAATCGATATCGAAATGCTTCAATTCATTAGTTTAACATATTTAAGTTAATTATCCTTCTATAACATATTGAGGTTGATATAAAGCCATGGCGGCATAACGAAAGTACATTTGGAAGAATTCCGTAATCTTATATTTAGGTAGAAAGTCGATTTTCTTGTATATATGCATTAAGCAATCGATTTCGAAATGCTTCAAATAACTAGTGTAACATATCTAAGTTAATAAACCTACTGAAGTTAACATAAAGCCATAACGGCATAACGGCAGTGCATTTAGAAGAATTCCGTAGGCTTATATTTAGGTATAAAGTCGATTTTGGTGTATATACACATTTAGCAATCCATATCGAAATGCCTCAAATCATAAGTTTAACATATTTAAGTTAATTCTTCTTCTTCTTGCTTCTATAACATATTGAAGTTGATATAAAGCCATGGCGGCCTAACGACAGTACATTTGGAAGAATTCCGTAATCTTATATTTAGGTAGAAAGTCGATTTTCTTGTATATATGCATTAAGCAATCGATTTCGAAATGCTTCAAATAACTAGTGTAACATATCTAAGTTAATAAACCTTCTGAAGTTAACACAAAGCCATGGCGGTATAACGGCAGTTCATGTAGAAGAATTCCGTAATTTTATATTTAGGTATAAAGTCGATTTTCTTGTATATACTCATTTAGCAATCGATATCGAAATGCCTCAAATCATTAGTTTAACATATTTAAGTTAATAAACCTTCTTTAGCCAACTGAAGTTGGCATAAATCCATGGCGGCATAACGGCAGTGTATTTAGAATAATTCCGTAATCTTATATTTAAGTATTAAGTCGATTTTCTTGTATATACGCATTTAGCAATCGATATCGAAGTGCTTCAAATCATTAGTTTAACATATTTAAGTTAACAAACGTACTTTAACGAACTGAAGTTGACATAAAGCCATAACGGCATAACGGCAGTGCATGTAGAAGAATTCCGTTATCATATATTTAGGTATAAAGTCGATTTTCTTGTATATACACATTTAGTAATCGATATCGAAATGCCTCAAATCATTAGTTTAACATATTTAAGTTAATTAACCCTCTTTATCTTACTAAAGTCTACAAAAGCCTTAACAGCATAACGGCAGTGCATTTGGAAGAATTCCCTAACCTTATATTTAGGTATAAAGTCGATTTTCTTCTATATACTCATTTAGCAATCGATACCGAAGTGCTTCAAATCATTAGTTTAACATATTTAAGTTAACAAACGTACTTTAACGAACTGAAGTTGACATAAAGCCATAACGGCATAACGGCAGTGCATGTAGAAGAATTCCGTTATCATATATTTAGGTATAAAGTCGATTTTCTTGTATATACACATTTAGTAATCGATATCGAAGTGCTTCAAATCATTAGTTTAACATATTTAAGTTAACAAACGTACTTTAACGAACTGAAGTTGACATAAAGCCATAACGGCATAACGGCAGTGCATGTAGAAGAATTCCGTTATCATATATTTAGGTATAAAGTCGATTTTCTTGTATATACACATTTAGCAATCGATTTCGAAATGCTTCTTTAGCGTATTGAAGGTGATATAAGGCCATGGCGACATAACGACAGTACATTTGGAAGAATTCCGTAATCTTATATTTAGATATTAAGTTGATTTCCTTGTATATACACATTTAGCAATCGATATCGAAATGCCTCAAATCATTAGTTTAACATATTTAAGTTAATTAACCCTCTTTATCTTACTGAAGTCTACAAACGCCTTAACGGCATAACGCAAAGCATTTAGAAGAATTACGTAATCTTATATTTGGGTATAAAGTCGATTTTCTTGTATATACTCATTTAGCGATCGATATGGAAGTGCTTCAAATCATCAGTTTAAAATATTTAAGTTAAAAAACCTACTTTAACGCACTGAGGTTAACATAAAGCCATAACTACATAACGGCAGTGCATTTAGAAGAACTCCGTAATCTTATATTTAGCTATAAAGTCGATTTTCTTGTATATACACATTTAGCAATCGATATCGAAATGC
>CM050325.1:106507914-106524406 GCA_027475135.1 Bactrocera correcta | reverse complement strand
TTTCATCGAATTTCTTTATTATTTTCACTCATCTTTGAACATTTATAACTTTCTTTCAACTTGACTCGAATTTTTTGATTTTTTTTATATTGAACGCAGCATAAAATCTCACCTTTCCAAAACTATATGGTATGACACAATGTGATTGGTAGCAGGATATACTATATACGACTGCAACGACATCTGTTGACAAAATACGAAAAGACTTTTTCGACTACCTAGAACATATTTGCAGTCATTCTTCCTATGATAGCGAAAGTTCTTATGAACCGAATTTCCATCTGCGAAAATTAATAGTTTTCTGAAGCGGATGGTTACTGGTGACGAAAAGTGGGTCACTTAAGACAACGTCCTAAACGAAAAAAGTCGTTTGTTTTTTTTGTTTCAATGTCTTTTTATTTATTGAATCTGGTTTTTGTTTTAAAAGCCTAACAATAAGTTATAAAGGTCGTGATTGAAAAACGGTAAGCCGGTACAAGATTCTAGCGATATGTTTGATACGATTGGCAGGGAATTTTGATACAAACTTATAGTCACTATACTGTTTCGAAGAAGCAATCGCTCAGAAGTGACCAGCTTTAGGCAATATGAGGAGAATTGTGTTCCATCGGGACAACACAAAGCCACACAAATTGATAACCACTCACCAGAAGCTCCAGTAGTTTAGAAGCGAAAGGCTTATGCATTCACTTTATTGTAAAGTATGTGCACGAAAAAAACTGGTCACATAGAAACCCGCACAGCTTAGAAATTTGTAACGGTAAAATCAAAATTAAAATTTACACGCAAAGTTTAATACATTATCTAAATAATTGCTTTATATTTTTTTCAAAAAATGTGGTTAGTGTAAAATTTGTCAGCAATGAATATACACGTTCGCGAATCGGTTTTGCGCAAAAAGCTGGAAAATCCAGGCAAGACATCGCCAAAAAATTAAAACTTGCAAAATCTTCGGAATCTTTTGTTCTTAAGAGATACAGTGACTCCTTATCATTGAATAGAAAGGCCGGTAGTGGTAGAAAACAAGGATTTGAATCTCCACTTATAGCAAAAAAAGTGTTGACCTATTTGAAACGAAATCCCGGACTTTCAGTTCGAGATGTCGCCAAAAAAGTTCAAATGTCACCTTCATATGTTCAGAAAGTATGCAAACGAAATGGATTACGTTCCTTCAAAGTGAATGCAACATTTTTTGGCAAAACGACGTGCTCGACAATTATATGACAAGTTCATGCCTAATTTTAACTGCGTTGTAATGGACGATGAATCCTATGTAAAAGCAGACTTTAAACAAATTCGAGGGCGCCAATTTTACACAGCAAACAAAAGGGGGAATGTTTCTGATAAATTTAAAAATAAAAAGCTTGACAAGTTCCCAAAAAAATTTCTAGTATGGCAGGCGATTTGCCAGTGTGGTTTTAAAAGTGAACCTTTTATAGGCTATGGAACAATAAATCAAAAAATTTACGTTAATGAGTGCTTACAGAAATGTCTTTTGCCTTTAATTAAACTTCATAAGGATCCAGTACTCTTTTGGCCTGATCTTGCGACATTATCATCATCATCATTACGGAAAAACGGCTTTAAAGTGGTACCAAGACAATAGAGTGGTCGTTGTTCCTAAAGATGTGAACCCTCCAAATTGTTTTATAACGTTATATGTTCGACCAATATTTTTCGTGCACATATGTACTTTAGTTCGGACGTGGCAAAAAATTATTACTGCCGGTGAAAAATTCGTCACAAGAGAGGCTTGCAAAACTCGAATGTCTTACTTCCCAATAGTGATGAGGGTTCCTAAGAGTGTCCTTATGAAAATATATTCCAAATATAAAAAAATTATTGAGGAAATGTTTGCTTATTTAAACTAGATCCGATCATTCTTACTATGTTATGTAAATTCTCTAATTTTTACTAGGCCTTAACATGTGCTTTATACATATATATTTGGAAAAGTACTAGATGCCAGTTATATACGAGTAGTTATACTTAATTCTACTTGTATTTGGTCAAAACAGTACTTTGGTTTGCTAATGAATGAAATAGAACAAGTAACTCGTGTCAGTAAGGAACATTACTGATCAAATGAGATAGAAAAGTATATGAAAATTATAGGTTAAATCTAACAGCATTTAATTTAAGGCATGGAAATAAATAAACTAAATTGTCATACTTGTATATCCTCTAAATTTAGAGAACTTTACTTCAAAATATAAAGTCAATAAAATTAGTTCAAAGCTGTCTTCGATTCAACATCGAATACCTCGTTAAAACGGTACGGATTGTTCGATTCGCTACACTCCAAACATTGCTAAGGCATCTTAAATTAAATTAAAAACCTTCGAATGATTAGGTTGACTGTAGTTTTTTAACCAGCACCCACTAAGATAGTAAATAAGCTTCGACGGTCCTCTTAAATGTCATGGCACAGTTGTTCGGCCAACATTCAACCAATGTTAAAGCTTTTATTCACTAATTCAATGAGACATTGAAAACATGCGAAAGCAAAAATTTCCTAAGAGCAAGAGACCAAACATATCGAAAAGTTATGAATAAGGGTAGGTAGGTAGTGGGGCATACCTCAGCGATGCTGTCGGCTGGAGGCCTCACGTTTACATGATTACTAGACAGCTTTACAGAAACACAAACAACAGCAAGCACACGGCGGTAGCGAAACCGGCAAAATTACATTGATAAGGACGATTAAGGTGATGGGGTTGGAAGTTTTGGCCTGCCATGCATAAAAAGGCGCACAAGGGTGGGTGGAAGTTGAGGTGATGGGAGATGGTGGCGGATACTGTGCCGAGTGTTTCAAGTAGTAACTGCATTTGCGCCAAAAGTTTTCGTACACGTGTGTATGTGTGTGCGTGTGTGTATTTTCGGCTGTGTGCCCGTCTGGCCGTAGTCTTCTTGAAATTGTCTGCCTGCTCTTTTGAGCCGGCCACCGACACAGCGTGTCCTTTGTGTTGCTGACTCTTCGCATTTTGCATTTATTACATTTATTCCATTTACAAGAGACGACAAAGATTGCGCGATTGTCGACGCAACGGAACAAGGAGACGGCGAAATTTTCGAACGCATTAAGCGGAAGGCCGTAGGCGATAAACTACCCCCAAAATAAAAGCAAACTTTTATGTTTTCTACGCTGCTGGTGGCGACGACGTGCCTGTGTTGAATTTGAAATTCAACCTTTTCGGAATTTCCATTTTTTATTTATTTTTATGTTTTCAATTTTTTTTTTTAGAATTTTTTTTTTGGGTCGCTGCAGGTGTGCTTGTTGGCAAGGACATGCAGAAAGGATGCCCACGAAAATCAGTATTCGGCGATGTGTGTACTTTTAGTTGAATAAAATATGAGCTGGATTAAGTGGGATGCAGCCGGCGTTCATAATGATTACCGAGATTTCTATGCCGTGAAGTGTTTTGTTGACTTGAGCTTGTTTACCTTTTGCCGGCAGACGCGACTAACTGGGCAGCACTTCAAAGTGAATTTGCACACGAAAAAATAGTGTATTCAAAATCAGTGAATTTGCTTTTGCAAACTTTGTTTCTAACGGTTTATATTTGCTTATTTTCACGTCTACTGACTAACGGTATAATTAGTTTAACTTTAGGAAAAGTACACTAAACTAAATATATGTAAAATCTGCCATCCAAATCACTAGACGAAAAAAAAATAATAAAAAAAAAAATTTCACCACTTAAAAATTAAGTGGCTTAAATTGTTATAATTGAAAATATTCTATCAAAAAATTTAAGTGCAAAAAGTGTTCGCGCATGTGAGTGATTTCCGTATTGTACGTCGAACGAACGAATTCGCGTCCTCGTCGTTTTCTCTTTCGTTCTACGTGTCTTAAGTAAAACGCAAAAATTCGTACGTATTGGCAGGAAGACAAAGGTCAGCGGGCCCCGTTAAGATATCGTTCGTTGGCGGCGGTCAGAGAGGTTCGAAAGTTTGGCGACGCGAACGCATCGAAATGACAAATGATCCGGATTTAGATGACTGTGCCTTTCTATCAGGTATAAATATATCTTTACATATAATTAATGAGAAAATTTTACATAGGGATGAAACAATATTATCGATTATTATGTTGAAGAAAGATTCGTGTAGCCTGTTTGTCAAGCGTCTTTTATCTCGTAAGCATAAAAATTAAATTTTTTTTTTTTGGAAAATATGGCAGCTTTATTGTGTTTAATCCGTCAAGTAATTCCATGGACGTACTTCGAAAAGTTTGAGCTGAATACTAAAGGGCGATCCATTTCGAGGTTCCTTACTTTTTTAAAGAAAAATACAGAAATTTCAAATTTAATGGGAATGTTTATTATCATTCGAAATAACATTTTTTATTATTTGTGGCCAAACGTGAAATTATCTGCCCTACAAAGGCAGATCCATAATTCAATAAATTCATTGATTGATGGAATGTTTGGGAGTGGCGTCGTCTTGTTGAAACCAAATATTGCCAAGATCACAAGCTTCAATTTTAGTCATCAAATAGTCGGTTATCATGGCGTGATAACGGTTGCCATTGACGGTTAGGTTCTCACCGGCATCATTTTTGAAGAAGAAATATGAACCGATGACTCCACCAGCCTGTAAACCGCACGAAACCATTAAATTTCCTCCATGAAATGGCAACTCTTGAATCTGTTCAAATTGTTCTTCGTCCCAAATGGGGCAATTTTGTTTTTTTTTACATACCCATTGAGCCAGAAATGGGCCTCATCGCTGAATAAAACTTGGTTGAAAACGTCGAATCTCCTTGGAACTTTTCAAGAGCCCATAGAGCGAAGCGCTGCCATTTGAAAAGGTCGATAGGTTTCAATTCTCAGATATCGGCAGTCCGAGTTGCTTGGAACGGCACCGAATCGACCCTCCACGGTCTTCGTGTACACTCTCGGCTACGGCTGCTATATTTTCTACACTGCGTTCTGGACAATGAAATTATTTATTCCTGTGAAAGTAAATTCGATGCCATTATGTATGGAACTCGATTTCTTTTGTATGGCTACCACGGGTACGCTTGCAGAAGTCCAGGCGCTGAACCCAATTTTCGACGGTTTTCAAGCATAAATCGGCCGACACTGCTACAATTTTACATTCGATATTCGTACGAAGTTCAACTACCGTCGCTGGCTTGTTGGCATAGACTTTAAACTTCAAGGACCCCAGAGGAAATAGCCTAACTGTCTGGTTTTCAATAAATCGACTTTGACATTCGCTGTGTGGCTTGTGGCGCCATCCTGTTGAAACCACACATTGTTCAAGTACATATCACCTAATTCAGACCAAAACACTGGGTTATCATTGAGCGGTAGCGATTTCCATTCACAGTAACGTGTTGGTCTTGATCATCGCGGAATAAGTACAGCCCTATGACGCCGCCGGCCCATAAACCGCACCAAAATGTATTTTTTGCGAGATGAAATGGTGACTCATGGTGTATGTGTGGATTACTGCCTGCACGATAACGCATATTTTCTTCATTGACGAAGCCATTCAGGCAGAAATGAGCCTCATCGCTGAAGATGATTTTTTGATGAAAATCCGGATCATTTTCAAGTTGTTGCTCAGCCCAATTCACGAACATAGGACGATTTGGGTGGTCAAACGGCTTTTGTTCTTGCGTCAATTTGATTTTGTAAGGATGTAGGGCAAGATCTTTTTCGCAAAATTCGCCACAACGATGTCACAGTGATGACCAACGCTTGAGAACGACGTGTGTAAGACTGATTTTGGTTTTACTCATCTCATATTCTCGACACTACTGGCATTCTTTTGTCTCACTAGCACGAGAACATTTTGTACGGTGCCTGTGGATTCAAATTTTTCCACTAGACGCTCAATTGTTGCTCTGTCAGGACGATTATGACGACCATAAATTGGATACAGCGCTCTTAAAGTGTTGAGCCCACAGACTCCAAATTTCGGTAGTAAATTTTAATGATTTCGTCTTGTTGTTGGATCGTATATCTTTCCAAACATTACTGAAGAGCAATGTCAAAAAAGAGCGGGAAAAATATGGCCTCGTTTGCTGTCCCATCTGTTTACTTTTGTAGCGTCCCTATGAAAAAACCATTTATAACACTATATCTATCTCGATTAGCCTTAAGGGAGGAGCCTGCTTTAGAAGCTTCAAAAAATCGATTTTCTTTTGCTTAAATCTTTTTAAAAATTATCTAAGAATATGTCCTCAAAGTTAAAGATGGGAATTCGAAATATTATCGAAGCTAGAAGGGAAATAGTGCTAGACCGAGCGTCTAGCGGACATATGAGCGCTTGGGCAGAAAGCAAAAACTTTGACGCGCGATTTCTCGGTTTTTCATTTCTTTCCCAAATTTTTTTAAATTGGCAGGCATAATAGAAAAAACTAAACGTCGTATGGAATAGGGTAAAGTTTATTAGCTTTGGTTTTAAATTATCTTCTATTTAAACTAAAAAAGCTAAGAAAAGAAAGTTTGAACATATTTGTAAACAACATAAAATAACATTTTTTGGTCAAAAACCCTTTTTTTTTAATTTAAAAAAAATTATAGAATTTTACACTTTTTTTGGAATTTTCTTAGTTTAACAAGAAGATAAGTTATTAACAAATATGAATCTGTTTGAATTTTTTGTTTCCGATAGAAACGGCGACCTGCATCCTGCCCGTCGTCCAACACAAGCACATGCGAGATGCATCGGGCAATTGCTTCCCAAAGGCAGAATATCAAAAATTTCGTATCTCAAAAAAGTGTCGGTTGATGTTTAAATATATGTGACCTGGTCTACGAAAAGGGAGCTTAGGTGTCAAAAAATAACAAATAAAAAATAAAAAAAAAAAATTAAAAAAATTAAAATAAAAAAAAAATTGATTTTTTGACACCTAAGCCCCCTTTTCGTAGACCAGGTCACATATAATAAATTCTTGAAATTACGCTTTAATCAATTATTTCTTTCCTTCCCAAAACCATTCTCAAAAAAATAGATATTTCGAAGCCTCTAAAGCAGGCCCCCCTTTAAATATTACAAACAATCGTTGGGTGTATAAAACTACTGCGTATTGCGAAGGTATAAAAGTCAAGGCCAGAAACTGAACCTCAAAAAAAATTAAAAAAAAATTTTAAAATTGCCTTTAAAATTATAAAAAAAGTTGCCGAGTAAACACATTATTTTTGTCAATGTATGTTTATCTATACTCGT
The DNA here is from genome assembly GCA_027475135.1 of Bactrocera correcta. NCBI lineage: Eukaryota > Metazoa > Arthropoda > Insecta > Diptera > Tephritidae > Bactrocera > Bactrocera correcta. Next base: position 106,517,221 of record CM050325.1, on the reverse strand, counting down.
ATAACAATATCATATTTACGATGAGTACTTGTAGATATCAGCGCCAACAACAATTCAATGAAAACCTAAAACAAATCAGCAAAGTACTAACCAAATAATTAAAGTAAAAATAATCGCAGCACTTTATCAAAACTATTTACTACCCACAAATAACCGAAATAAACTTTTGCGCCGTAACTGTCTGTTTTTAACTGTTGAGTTCTTGTTGTGGTTGTTGGTAGGTTTGAGTGCGTTCCCCAGTGCCTGCCGCGCCATGCCTCTTCGGTTTGTTCAACTGTCTACACTTAACTCACTTGACTCGGGCTTTTGCACAATGAAGAATATAATAAAAGATTTAAAAACAAAAACAAGAACACAAACAGAAACAGAATGTGAATAAAAACGAATAAAGTTTTTAATTAAATTTACAGGTGGCGAATCGAGTGGTCGACAGACGCGTCAGGGAGTCGCTGTTTGCTCACAGAGGCGCGCGCTACTGGTTGCTGGCATCGTTTTGAGCTCGCTGCTGCTCACCGCGCTGATAATTGCCTATGCTGGACCACAAAATGGTAGGTTGAAAACTGACTTGCATGCATGTGTGTGTGTGTGTAATTGTGTGATTGAGTGCGCGAATATTTTATACGGGTGTTTGACATTTGAAATATTTGTGGCTATGCGTACATACAGACATACATACATACATATTTTCGCACACATTTACTTTAATTTTTTCGAATACATATACATACATATATACATACCTACGCACATAAATATACGGCAGCATATGTAAATGAAATATTTATGAAATTTATGGCAGCACCTTGAACCCCTGCAGGCAAATGATTCAGCAAATATGTAAAAGAAAAACATAAAAAAAAATCTTTAAATTTCAATAATTTAATGTAAATGTATGGTCATTAGGCATGAACTTAGAACCGACTAATCTTAATCATGTTATCACTTGATTCGTATAGTCGAGTGAGAATATTTTTCTGGGTCTTTTAATTTCCCCATTACCCAAACATTTGATTAGTTAGGAATTTCTTGCAGGGAAGGTACTCTTCTGACTAAAAAATAGGTACTCTTCTGACTAAAAATTAGGAACGTAATAAACCTAAAAATTATTTTAATATTATTTTATGTTTGAGGGTAATATGCAGATATATTCATTTAGATTTATATTTGTATACACAAAATAGGGTTTATTATGTTTTCCACGAATTTTTTACCAACCAGAAAGATTTCGACATGTCCGTTTGTCTGTCTGTATATACGCGACCTAGACACTCAATGATGGTGTACGCCGACGATATCGATATCATTGGCCATAGAAACCGTACTGTTAGTTCTTTTTCCTCTCTGGAGAAAGAAGAAAAGCAAATGAGTTTGGTAGTGAACGAGAACAAGACGAAATATCTCCTGTCATTAAACAAATCGTAATCGCTTTCGCCATGTGGCTCGCACGTCACTGCTGAGAGTCATAACTTTGAAGTTGTAGATAATTTTGTCTATCTTGGAACTAACATCAACACCAGTAACAATATCAGCATTGAAATCCAACGCGCAATCCCTTCAGCCAACGTCTGTTACTTTGGACTGAGAAAAGCAATTGAGAAGTAAAGTACTCACCCAACAAACAAAGACCAAACTCTGCAAGTCCCTCAACATTTCCATCCTGGTATATGATGTGAAGACATGAAAAATTACATCATCTGATAGTTCGGCCTTAGGAGTATTCGTGAGAAAAGCACCGCTCCATACATTTCTTGGAAAAAAATAGAAAGATTGGTCGTACAACAATGAAACTCTGCAGAAGCTCTTCTCTGGACTAAATTAAGAAATTTTGAAAAAATTTTGGAAAACCGCCCACTGCCACACCCACCTCCCATATAACTGCAATTGCTAAAATTTTTATTTTTGCACCTAGGGACTTGAAATTCGGGGCACTTTTTAATTGAGTCCTCGTGATGAAAAAAAAAAATAAACTTAAACGCAAAGTTACGTTATTTATACCTTTACCTTATAAAAATCCTATATAATATGAAATGTTTTAATTGAATATGTAACAGGCGAAAAATTGTGTTAGTTTTTATTTGTAATATTATGCAAGCACCATATCTTTAACAATGGGATCTAGTTCTATGGAAATTTTGTTCGAATGACGCCTTAAGCTACGTATGTAAGGGTCCGAATTTTCTGTTGAAGACATCAAATCATCAAAGATTAAACTCGATGTTACTAAAAGGGATGGTAATTGGCGGTTGTTTTTTTTTTTTAATTGAAAGTACAGGCTCGGGACTTTCATTTTTTATAGTAAAAGGGCTAAGCAAGGCAAAGCACATAAAGTTTTTTTCCATCAAAAAATGAAAAGTTGATATTTTTTAGTATAATTTTTGAAAAATTATAAAAAATTAGTTTACTTTGCCCATTTCAATAATTTTTTTTTATAAACAAGTATATAGTGCTATATTTTCACCAAAAAATAAAAGAAAAGCCATAGCTATAAACTTACACAAAAAAAAAACTTTATTTGAACAATAATTTTAATCTGATTTTATTGAATAACTTTCCGTCGACTTCTGTTAGTTTTTTTAACTATTTTTTATAACATTAAAGTTTTGAAATTGGAAAGTAGAAAATTCCTATTTTTTCCGCCGAAATGCCACTGTGCGCTGGCTAGGTCATGTTGTCCGGATGGAAAAGTCCAGCTTTTAAGGTTTTCGATTCAGTACCCGCCGGAGAAAAATCAAATCCTTGTATTGAAAATCATTCATTTATTTTATAAAATACCCTCATGAAATTTGGCATAGGTTATATATATTGACAATCTTCGCACAAATTGTTTATATCGGATAGAGCTAATATACAAACTAGTCAACTAACTAGTCAAAATCAAGACAAACAGCTTAATAAAAGAAGCTTGGCCAGCGCTTGGCTACCATCGGTTCTCCGTCGTAAAATCCTTTTGCCCCAAGACTCATCAACAACGATCCAGTTGGTTCCCAGCCTTAAGGAAGACGAACCGCTCCATAGTTGTGATGCTTCTAGTAGGTCATCGGTGTCCACGTTGTAAGGTTGCGAATCTTACCGGATGACATCTGCAGAAGCTATATTGAAGAAGACGATGTGGAAGCATCTCAACACTTTCTTCTTGATACTCCAGCGTTTAAGAGAGATAGACTTTAAGATCTTTCTTTTTTTTATAGTAGGGGGAAGCATCGACAGCCGAAGTGCGGAAATTTAATCCGCTAAACCTAATCTACTCCCAACTGAGGACTCTCCCACGGAACCACCAGCTAGGTATTAGTTAGTGGGAGGCTTTAAGATCTATACACTTTTGTATGCGTTTGACCAATTATCCAAGCACTTTTGCACTACTTAAGGTTTCGCAAAACGTTGACCTTTTAGTTTATTTTTTATGAACGGGAATAAAAATAAGTCATTCGGTGCCCAGTCAGGACTATACGAAGGACGACTCATCAAATCAGTGCAGTGGTTTCAGTCGATGTGTGAGACCTCGCATTCCCGTGCTGAAGATTTATACATATGTCTTCGGTTGTTGTTTTATTTTTGATTTCTTGAAAAGAACTGGGAAAAAAATGGCTCTGTATAAATCCGAATTCTGCTTTACCAAAAAAAATAGGCAACCATTTGCTTGGAAGTGCTTCGTACGCAAACAACTTTTGTTGCATTCCGCTTATCTCGAAACACCCTTACAGTCGTCTGCTGTTTACTTTCGGGTTCGTAGGCGTAAATCTGCCATTAATCCATCTGTCACGATCATACGTTATCGACATGTTTTGAAGCACCCTTATCGTATTTTAACAATTCTCTCGACCAATCAACAAAAGCCATCAACTCGTCTCGTCTTCATGATAGACTATAAAAATGTTGTAAAAACGCTCTTGATACAAATGTTCCACTAAAAGTATTTAGACGTCTGAACGAGTTTCTTATTGACTAAATATGTTACATAATATCAACTTGCTCTCACTGTATTTTAAATTAAAGAATTTAAAAAAGCTTATTGATCTAGCATTGAACGGAAACTAGCAAAGTCTATTAACTCTTCGTGAGTGAGACACAAAGTAACCGCAACGGAACCGCTAAAAAGCCTTGACTAATGCATTATCAATTAACGGTTATCTTCGCGCGCATCCAAGCGTAGTTTGATATACCACATACTAACACATGCATATGTATACTATGTGTATATATATAAATGTGTGTGCTTATGTAAACCAACAATCGAACACACTGTAAAAAGTCCTTTGTGTCGCTCAAATGCACCGTGTTGCCATGAGGTTAACCTTGTTAAGCCACCATTGCCGCCCACAAGAGAGATATCGATGTACCGTATACAAATTAATAACACAGTGTATACGAATAGGTGAGTGTGTGTGTGTTTGTAAAAGGGTTGGCTGGGACATCAACTCAATTAAACCAGCAACGCACCGTGAGGGACAAAAGGCAGGAGATGAAAGTAATTATTGCAACATCGAAAAAAGTAAAACGCTAGTAGCAACAAGCTACATGGCAGTATAGATGAAAAGAAAACGTAAGAAAAAATAAATAAAACACGCTTAATTTATGCAAAGCGTAAACATCAGGTTATCATTGCATATTTAATGGCCTTTAATGCGAGGAAGTAAATTGAATTGACAAGCGAGTAGTAGAAAGAGCCACAAGTGCCTTTGACTGTAGTAGTGTTTAAAGAAGGGTGTGTTCGCATAAGATACATGAAAAATGCGGTGTTATTAAGTCCATGACATTATATGGACCTGGGACAAAATCAATTATTTATTATTTGCAACTTGTAAAACGGCGGTGGATACGAGGCGTGGAGAACATACTAAATTGAGAAACTGCACTCGAAGGATTTGGATTGCTGTTTAACCAACACTGCTTAGCAACGCTGACATGTGCCAGAAAAAGGAAACTTAAAAACTTTATATAGAGAAGAACATGAATTCGAATTTCTTAGTCAATATTAAGGGGGTATTCTAGTCTAGAAGCATGAATTTCAGGTAATTTTTAAAGTGTCGTAAAAAAAGGCAACTAATATTTTTACAAATCTATTTTTTTATTAGTTATTTGTTAATTTTAGAAGAGTAGAGAAAAAACTTAAAAACTAAAAATAGTAAAAAATTTCAAAAATTATGAGCAGACGAAGTGGGGGATCTCTAAAAATTTCCACGTGACCATGCCCATGATTTCAACCCTCCTAGTTATCTGAAACCAAAAAGAAAAAAATATTATTAATCTAGAATAATGTCGCAATGGCCGGAACTACGGAAAAGTGGGAAAAAAATTTTTTTCACAAACTGGCGACTGCCTAAAAAAAAGTTTTTTTGGATCACTTTTTCTGACAATTTTGATTTTTTTTTTTTTAATAATAAAAATAAAAATTTGGGGATGGGGCTAGTTCCAACCATAGACAAGCCTATAAAGAAGATTCTATAAAAATTTCAAGTAAATCGGTCCAGTAGAACCTGAGATATCGTGGGTATCGTTCAGAAAAAGCCAGTTTTGAAAAAAAACGCGTTTAAAGTTTCGCGTTCCGGCCGAACCAGTTTGGATGCCGGGTCAGAAAAATGCCTATATATCCGAAAATAATTTGAGTTTAGAAAAAACCTCTTGTACACAGATTCTTCAATAGTTAAGCTTTGAAAATATAATAAAAAAATCGATTTTTTTTAATTTCTAGACTAGAATACCCCCTTAAGTAAAGTCGTGGCTTAGTTCCATTACCCCTTAGTCATACTCTCCAATGTGGGGACTGCTGTGGGCAAAAAACAGTAGGACTTTTTAATTTCAATTTCGTCGATATATTTTTTTTTGAACTAACTACCATGACGTCGTGAAACGTATTGTTACAGGCGATGAGTCTTAGACCTATGCTTACGACCCGGGATCAGACGATCAATCGGCCGAATATCGTGGCAAAGATGAGGCGAAGCCAAAGAAACCACGGCAAAGCAGATCAAAAATCTAGGTTATGTTGACAGTTTTCTTCGATTGTAGAGGTGTGGAGCACTCCGAATTCTTTCCAATTCTCTTCAACTTACAAATAATATTGTTGTCGTATTCCTTCCAATCCAAAGGAATGTTGATGGCGCCAACTACAGTAGAATAAGAATAATAAATATCGTAAACTAGGTTGGATCGAGTAGGAGAGTGACAAAAAAGTTTCCTCTAGGTGAATACAAGTATTCAGCATAAGGTTTGTTAGAAAAACGTCATTATACACATACATACATATAGTATATGGGAGTTGGGGTAATAATGAGCCGATTTTATTTATGAATTATTATCATGCCACAAACTAAAAAATTGTTCCCTGGTTTCATCAAGGTACCTAACATACAATCCCCAAACACATGGAACAGAGTCAGCCGGATATTCGACACTTCTGGTAGTAGTTATATGAAAGCTAGGTTAATTTTTCGCCCAATTGTATCTATTTTAGGGCCGAAGATATACTGTAATGAGTAAAAAATTGTATGCAATCTTCAATATGTGCGGTATAAAGTCACCCAAATTTCGAAAATGTTTATATTAGACATACAATCAGGAAAGGATTTCCTCTGCATTTCAATTATATATCTCACACATTGACGATATTTTCCGGTAAAAAGTCAACTATGGGTACTAGGGTCCAAATATTGCAAGGAAATGAAGGAATCAAAAAATTGTATGAGAAGTAGAATTCAATTTAAAATTCGAATTAAAGCGACAAATATCTTCCAATTGTTAAAACACATTTTAATCACAACAAACTCATACCCGAATTTCATACACTGAAAAAAAATTGTGTGAGTGTGTACGCTAATTGACCTACTATACTAACTATAAAACATAAATTATATACATAAGTATAAAATATATATTCTAAAGATATTAATAAATATATTTACAAACATATATATGTATTATTTAACGTTTGCAAACATTTTTCGCTAATCAAATGCAATATATTCTATATATATTTTCTGTTTATATTTACTTGATATTTTTTTTGAACAAAACTTAAATCTAAAAAACACAACAACAATAAATAAATAACGATATCACTTTATGCTTGTTTGATTGGTAAAAAATGTGAGTAAAATTCTTAAAGAAATATTATCTAATGCGCAATACCTTCACATCTCTTAGACCTTACTTCTCACGCATTTTCTAAATAATATCGTACCTTTTTCTATTAATTATGGCATGTTGGTGTCGAAGCAATATTAAATAAACAAAAACATTTAAAAATGTTAGCATTCTCGAGTGCGTTACTGGCATCTAGTAACATCTTTCATATCACTCTGTTTTCGGGTAAAAATAGGCATCACTCTACATTCATTAGAAAAATGTGAAAAAAATTTAATGCCCTTTGGGTAAATAGTGTGTGTATGATATAGATGCGAGTACCAGCATATTGATGTCTGTGATAATATTTATTCTTTGTTTTAAATGTCTTAATTTATTCGAAATAAATATGTAAATAAAGTGAAAAATGAACATTTGATAAAACAACTTAGTAGTTTTTGCTGTTCCCAAAGCAAATTAAATTCATTATTTATAAAACTTATTCCATTTAAAACGTGAGAGTATAAAAATGTTAATTAAAATTATGTTGTTTTGTCAAACTTTCTGTAGATCTACATATATATTTTCAGGTTTCTATATACCTTTTCTTCAACTATTTTGTTTTTGCCTGCCTTATTGTTATATAAATATTTACAAAACCAGTTGGTAATTAAGCGAATACTTCTTTGAATGATTACTAATATATTTTAAATTAAAATTATATTGAGTCGTTCACTCGGTAATTTCGCGTATTTTGGTACCAATTAATCTTTCAGCAATTTTTTGAGTTGTTATTTAACGATCTGCATCGACTGAAGACTTTATTTTATTCACATCCGCTTCAACAGTCCTTCGAGTACGTGGTGTACTCTCAAGATCGAAATTGCTGGAACGAAATTTTACAAACCACTTTTAGCATTGGCATTCGGTCAACATAATTTCCCTGTGTCACATGATTTTCGCCTTGCTTGAACTGCTTTTTCATCCTTTTAATAGTAAATCAGTAAAATCAGTCGGAAATTGCTGTTATCAATCTTCTATCTTCGATAGAGCACCGAACAGAAACTCTACCAGACAACATTTTTTACAAACAAGCCCTTCTGCATCAGCTGTTCAAATATATGACGATAATGCCCTTAAGTTGGTTGCGAAAAAATTAAATAACATCAACTGTTGTCATCAAACGAAATTACTTAGTGAACGAACCAATACCATAAATTTGTAGTAAATCCACACGTAAGTTAAAAAGTATGGACTGTACTAGATAGCGTAAATTTTAGTATTGTTGAATATAACACAGGTGTTTAATATTTTTTTCAATAACTTTTGTTTAGATATTTGAATGCTAAATTGAAAATTTCATAACTGTCGAAAATTGTGTTTTAAAATTATACAGTTATTCGTCAATAATAGAGCCCTAACTAAAGACTTTTGCGCGCCTGAATTAGAGGATGTTGATGTGGCGACCTTTGGTTCCAACAAGACAAGACAGTACAAGACGACACTACATCCCATAAACAACCAACGAAACAATCAATTTATTTAAGTAAACTTTCACGCCTGTGACCTGGCTTCCAAGATCGTGCGATTTAACACCATTTGACAATTTTTGTGGGATTATGTGAAGTCGCTGAGCTCGAGACGATCGGCGCCTTGGAAGAGAATATTCTGCGTGTTTTTGCTGATATATCTCCCCAATTGCTGTAACAAGTGGTCGAGAATTGTGCTTCATGGCTATTTTCAAAAGAAAGCTTAATTCTTGGCCGTAACATTAAGTTATATACATTCATTTCTTCTGAAAATCACATGCCTAAAAACCATCATTTGTTTACTAATAGTTAAACAATCAACAGTTAAAAGCATCAGCAAATATACGAACTCAATAAGGCTCACTTACATTGTGAGTAAGTGATTCATGAAATGGCTTCATGCCTTGAAAGCAATCCTCACGTCTCTCGACGTGCCTTCTTATTGCAGAAATAACCACGCTTGGTGGTTTTAAAACGCTGAAGCTGTGAGCCATTTGGTTTTGGTAATTTTAGGTCTGTTTGTACACGTTCATTTATATAGCAAAATAGTAAAAATAACAATCGTTCTTTAGTGAGCGATATGCGTAACGGCCAAACCATAAATCTCAACATCTTTTCTTTAGGCAGTCATCGACGAACAAGATAAAGTTTAACCCCTTCTTATGCTTGGAATGGATGAGATTCTAAATTTTTTTCTCAAAAATCAATTCCTTTTTATC
>CM050325.1:106490921-106507414 GCA_027475135.1 Bactrocera correcta | reverse complement strand
TGCATTTGAAATCGCAATTCCAATCTATTCTATTTGCACAGTGCATGCCACAAGTGTGCAACAAACTTGCATCTATTGGTATATACTAGAGGTATAGATATGTAGACACTATAATGTTTATTTACACGAAGTTCTCTTCACTTCTAAGCTCAAGCGCTTACGAGTGCGTACTTTATTTTGATTTTTACATTGTTGACGCATGAGCCAGCTTTCTACATGCCACTTTGCCTACTTTACTCAATAAAGAAGCATGAATAATCGACGTGAACATCTACGAAAGATGATTCAAATATTTTCGGCTGAAAATCATAATTAATAATACATAGTGAGATACATATATTTATAATCAATAGCGATCTAGTTACATGTTACGTTGAAGTTCTCCTCCTGTCCAATGGTATATCTGGTACGTAATACGCCATGAATTTGAGATCCTTTGAACTGTTATATGAAACTTATTTATTTTGGGAATAAACTCCATGGTTAGAATTTTCATGCACCCACAACAAAATTTGTAGTAGCTAAGTTTCGAACCCACATGGTATCACAGTCAAGAATACTCAGTTTCTAACGAATCAAGTTTGTCGAGTAAAGGGATTTCTATTTTTTTTTTTTTGGAAATGGTATTCGTAATCGTAAGGTTGTTAACTCATTTTTGAGAATACTAATTTTCATAACCTTATATTCAGTCCAAGCGGTTCCCATATTTTTAGATATTCTCTACTTAGGATTTCTTTTTAAGATTCCGAAATTATGCATAATTTTTCCTGAGTTCAGTCAACATTTAACATTAATTTCTGGCTTTCAGAGCAATAAAGTCATAAATTCAAAAACCTCAGCTTTCAAAGTCTGTCAAAAAATGTTTCAATTTTGTGTAGCACTTTTAATGTTTAATTTAAGAACGACACCAATATTTATTAAAAAAAAAAAAAAAAAAAAAAAAAAAAAAAAACTTCTTTCTTCTACGGACAAAATACCAGACTCACAAGGATCTATTTCTACCTCCAATAAACATTTTTTTTTTTTCAAGTGTTAACATCTTACTATATATTTTTGGAACAAGCCAAATAATCTAAACTCTCTTGTCGAACATACCAAAGCTATAGAAGGAACACTTCTCAGCCTGCTAAATGGCAGTGAAAGCGGAACGCCAGGTCGGGTTCAAACCTGATTCCTCTCACCGATTCAACTGATGTTCAGCTATGTCAAAAAAATCCGTCAAGATCGGAAAGAACCACTCCGAGCCATTCGATACCAAACAAGATTTCAAACAAGGCAGTTTCCTATCGTGCGACTTCCTCAATATACTCCTGGAGAAAATAATTCAAGCTGCAGGGCGTAAACGAGCTGGTACAATCTTCTAGAAGTCTACAGATGACATTGATATATGTAATTGACCTCATCAACTGCGCTGTTAGTTCTGCTTTTTCCACGTCACTGCTGATAGTCATAACTTCGAAGTCGCGGATAATCTATCTTGAAACCAGTATTAACACCAACAACAATGTCAGCCTCAAAATCCAATGCCGAATAACTTTTGCCAACAGGTTCTAGTTCGGACTGCCAACAGGTTCTAGTTCGGACTGGTAGGTAATTTAAAAGTAAAGTCCTCTCTGGACGAACAAAGACCAAACTCTATAAGTCAATCATTATTCCCGTCCTCCTATATGGTACAAGGGCATGAAAGATGACAACATCTGAAGAGTAAACGAGTTTTCGGGATAAAGATTCGGAGAAAGATTTATGGTCCTTTGCGCATTAGCAACGGCGAATATCGCATTCGATACGCCATTACATAAGATGAAGAAGTAGAAGAAAATATTCTAAAACTAGATAATATTTAAAACCTCTAGTATTTTTGAAGGTCTAACCTAAAAATTGATTCTTATGAAAAAGATAGACGGTTAAAAAAATTGTTTGAACAAAAATTTTGCTAGCAAATACATTTCACCGAATACGTAGTTTCAAGAAATTCTACTGGCTGGACTCAAGTGAAGACAGAAACGGTTTAGATACGGTCATGTTAGGCTAGGTGCCTCGATATTAACAGATTTTCCTCAGATTCGAGAAATTATACTCAATTTTTTCACTACTCTTATCACTAGGTATGTACCTTCGAGAGCTGGGAATGGAACAACCAAATAGTATAAATCACATACCACCTAAAGGTATGGTCAAACTACTATCCGATTTAAGCAAGCTTGGCGAATATGAAGGGTGTAAATCGAAGATGGCATTCAACTTTTTTCGAAATATTATTTGAATTTTTTTATCCACATGAGTTTCGGAGTCACCGTTGACCCTGTAGTCAGACAATATTTACAAACACTCTTCTCTTCGTGATTGTAATCGAATATTGTATGGCCATTACACTCATATAATCTTTACGTTTTTATGTATATATGCATATGTGTATATTATGGAATGAATCTTTAATGGATTTTGCAATCTCATTGGTAAACAAATAAAATGAGAGAGAAATAAAAAATAAAATGAATGCTGAAGATTAAAGAGTCATAAGAGATTCTCTTAAGCAAAAATAAACATAAAAGTTTGCAAATTATTCGGTTGACCTCATAGAAGAGTACATTTGGGTATAAACTTCCAATATTTTTGTATCAAAATTTTAGCAAGACTCAACAGTTACCTGCAATGTTCATACAGTACCACAGTTTGTAAATATGGAGAGTAAAAATTATTTAAAATTTTTTGAATTACCATTCGATATCAGCAAGAAGTTACATATTCATATGAACATACTTAGATATACCATATACATACATATGTATATTTTGACTTAACCATTTCCTTTCTGTTGCATGAATGAGAAATGTTTATTGGCACTCAACCTTGTGCACACACAATTCATTTGCTCAACTGACCAATTAAGAATATTGGTAGGTTGTTGTTGCTAATGTTGTTGTTGTTGCTTGCTCGACAATGCGTGTGATTTGATATTGGTTTCTAATTTGAATTTGATGCCTCTGTATAAAGGCATGTTTGTTGTCTTAAGTGACTTACAAATACATATGCCGTTTCGTCTCCAGAGTCCAGTGATTCATTTGACAAAGCAAAAGCAATCAAAAAATTCCAGCCTCTAGACATTCCAAGACATAGAAGGTTATACTGTAAATGAAATTCCTGAAAATGCTTAATTTCTCCATTGCAAAGCAAATTTGAGCGAAATAAACGAAATTGAGACACTTTAATGATATTTACACTCGCTCTCATGCGCACATGCACAGGTACACATACACTCATATTGGTTACTACTGTTTGTTTGTTGTTGTTCGAGTCAATTGCTAGCAGATAGCATGTAAATATTTAATTGCAAAATTATTATTGTATATTTTTGTTGTTTTGTCGTTTGTGTGTATGCATGTTTGTAGCCGCACTTCATTGGCAGACGGACGACGGAACTTTGCTTAGTCAGCTGTGTGTATCACATATACGAATCGGATATTTACTCGTAATTTGTTTTTAATTTATCGATAAATGAGAACGTAAATTTCGAAATATTAGGTTTTACGATATTTCGGGATCCCGTTCATAACTGGAAAGTTGTTATAGCATAATTTGACTTACAAGTGAGATTAACTGTGACTCATTTGAGATGAAATAATTAAGGTTAAAATGTAAATCCATCATTTAGGACTTACTAAACGTGGTAAACCACCATCAAAACTGCATTGTAAATGTAAACGAAGACTCCCGATATCTTTCTTCATGACGTCACGATTTGAATTTCGCTGTCAAATTAAGAGGTTCCAGTATTTTTTCAACAATTTTTTTCTCATATGAAAAGGTAAATATTTTATTATAATTTTTTATTATTTTAAACATACACTATTAACAAAGAAAATACAAAAAAAAAATATTTTAAACTCTGCTATTACGACGCCATTTCCGGTGACCCCTCAAAAAAAAGATTGGCAGGATAACTATAAACAAGTTCATACAAAGTGAAAAATAAGTGTTTTAGTTAAAACCTTAACTTGGAAGCTGGACGAAAGAAAAAAAATTAAAATTGTATTTTTTTTTTTTTTTTTTTTTTAAAATTTAAAAAAACAATGAAAATTTCAAATAGAAAAAAGTCCTTGGTCCAAGTCTTTTAGAATTGTATCTCAAAGACCTATGTAAAATTTAATGAAGATCGGTTGAGTAGTTCTTGAGAAATTTTGCCAGCCGACTTCGAACACACAGTTTCGAGAAAGACGCGTTTAAAGACGGTGTACTTAGCCTAGCTAGCCTCGAGTGCACAAGTTTCCGTATCTCCGAAACTATTACTCGGATCAGCTTGAAAATTTATAACTTCTATAATGGTGTTCGCATATAAGGTTCTGTCGAGCGTATTGTGTGAAAGATTAAAGCCCACCGTCAACAAACTGATTGGACCTTATCAGTGTGGCTTTAGACCTGGTAAATCAACAACCGACCAGATATTCACGATGCGCCAAATCTTGGAAAAGACCCGTGAAAGGAGAATCGACACACACCACCTCTTCGTCGATTTCAAAGCTGCTTTCGACAGCACGAAAAGGAGCTGCCTTTATGCCGCGATGTCTGAATTTGGTATCCCCGCAAAACTAATACGGCTGTGTAAACTGACGTTGAGCAACACAAAAAGCTCCGTCAGAATCGGGAAGGACCTCTCCGAGCCGTTCGATACCAAACGAGGTTTCAGACAAGGCGATTCCCTATCGTGCGACTTTTTCAACCTGCTTCTGGAGAAAATAGTTCGAGCTGCAGAACTTAACAGAGAGGGTACTATCTTTTATAAGAGTGTACAACTGCTGGCGTATCCCGATGATATTGATATCATGGGCCCTCAACACCCGCGCCGTTAGTTCTGCTTTCTCCAGACTGGACAAGGAAGCAAAAGAAAGGGGTCTGGCAGTGAACGAGGGCAAGACGAAATATCTCCTGTCATCAAACAAACAGTCGTCGCACTCGCGACTTGGCACTCACGTCACTGTTGACAGTCATAACTTTGAAGTTGTAGATAATTTCGTCTATTTTGGGAACCAGCGTAAACACCACCAACAATGTCAGCCTAGAAATCCAACGCAGGATAACTCTTGCCAACAGGTGCTACTTCGGACTAAGTAGGCAATTGAGAAGCAAAGTCCTCTCTCGACAAACAAAAACCAAACTCTATAAGTCTCTCATAATTCCCGTCCTCCTATATGGTGCAGAGGCTTGGACGATGACAACAACCGATGAGTTGACGTTGCGAGTTTTCGAGAGAAAGGTTCTGCGAAAGATTTATGGTCCTTTGCGCGTTGGCCACGGCAAATATCGCATTCGATGGAACGATGAGCTGTACGAGATATACGACGACATTGACATAGTTCAGCGAATTAAAAAACAGCGGCTACGCTGGCTAGGTCATGTTGTCCGGATGGATGAAAACACTCCAGCTCTGAAAGTATTCGACGCAGTACCCGCCGCGGGAAGCAGAGGAAGAGGAAGACCTCCACTCCGTTGGAAGGACCAAGTAGAGAAGGACCTGGCCTCGCTTGGAATATCCAATTGGCGCCACGTAGCGAAGAGAAGAAACGACTGGCGCGCTGTTGTTGAGTCGGCTATAATCGCGTAAGCGGTGTCTACGCCAGTAAAGAAGAAGAAGAATGGTGTTATAGAATTTAAAAAGATCATAAAAACAATTTTTGGAAACCCGTTAATAACGAAAGCTAATTTTCCGCAATTTTTATCTTTAATTTATTCACAAGCGATAAGGAGCGAAGAGAAGACATCATTTGTTATCATTATTTGAAGTTGACGTGCTTGGCATATTGACATATAATTTTTTATAGTACAACCAATCCCTAAAATTATCCTATTCCTAATGGACTTCAAATTAAAAAACTGATTGCCATTTAGTAATTGCTCCGAAGCCTCTACTATGAGAAAAAATTGTTTTTGAGACAAGAGAGCAGAAGTTAAGGAGACTGTTTATTCAAGACTGTCGATATCTATTCTTTATTCTACAAATATCTGCTTTTGGTCTCAGTCAGTCTCTATTCTCCTTCTGTCCAATTCTAATGATAACGGAGCGATCCTCTGAATCATGCAAAATGTTATAATTACCTAAAATGAGCTTTACTTTTCTTTTGTACACGAGGTGTAACTTATTTTCTTCTTTCTTACTATTTAATGGACGTATGCTCTTTTGTTTCCCTTTAAACCCCCGCAATTATCAATCCAAAAGCAATTATTTAGTGAGTCAATACCCCAAATAGAATACGAAGAAATTTCTCGCTTCGAATTATCTACACTTTCGAAACTCGATATTAAATTTTTAAACGAATAACAATCGTACCTAATGATATACTAACATTTTATTTTAGAAATATCAGATTCTTTCTTTCAATCGTGTTTCAATGAGTCAATCTTACAAATTTCTTTGTTAAAATTGTCTCTACTTTTCAATCACCGATTTCTATTAAGTTTCTAATCGTTTTTAAATAAAGAAACACAAGCATTCTGTTATAAAATTTCCGTTACTTCCCCTCAATCGGAATTCGGGTTTTTGTGTTTGCAACATGAAAGAACAAGAACACAGCAACACAACTCACTGCGGCACTTTGAGGAATATTTCCAAATATTCGATGCGGTTGTAAAATTAAAACATTTGTGAATGTAAAACAGCAATTAATTATTTATTTAAGCCAAATCGTTTGAAAATTGTAATGGAAATTCTTCAAATGTTATTACCATTCAATTACAATGGAATATTCGGTGGATTTTCCAATTAACATTCAATTACACTAACCCGAATACCACAAAGCTGCATCATCACACCTTGAATGAATGCTTCAGTATTGGTGCAAAAAGCTGAGGTAAATTAAAAAACAACAATAACAAATAAAATAAAAACAAAAAGCATATTACTAACAATTCTACTACGGTTTTCGTAAGAATTCGAAATTAGAAAACAAAAAGGAGAATATGCACACAAACCGAATGCTTAAAGGCACAAATGTAGTATATATGTATATAAATACATATAAGAATATTAAAAGCATACACATGCATTTTCTTATGCACTCTTGTACAAACTTGGCTTAAAGTATCATAGGAATTTATCTATTCTTATTCATTGGCATCTGCATGTGACTAAAGCAAATTAATTGCATAATAACTTTGCATTTAGAATGGTCATAAACGTTGCTAGTACACACACACATACTATATACACATATATACATTTATACAATTGCATATAACCCATTTATTAGTTTAGATGAATTTTTAATTGCCAGCAATTAAAATTTCAATTTATTTATTAGGCAACACAGTGAACTACTTCTTGGTCAACACTTAGTCGAGTGACAGTTGCAATTTGGTAGTATTACGAATTATATAATTTAAAAGCACATAAACGATGATTGAGTATGGCAGAGATATTTTGGTTTATTTAGTTGCATGTTGCAGGGAAGTGTTGCATGAAGTTACTGTGGCCACAACCTACATTTGTACTTCCTCATAGTTTCCTCTGACGCTGGCGATAAATAACAGTAAAAAATAATTCTTAAAAGGTGCATAAAACTGTTGAATATGAGTTTTTCTATAATGAACAGTGTTGCCACATTCACTTCAAATTTACTAAATTAATTTAAAAAATATATATTTCTGAAGAAATAGTTAAAATATTAGAAATAAAATAGATTTTTGGGCTAGAAGGCGAAAATGTTCCATAACATATTGCGATTTTCGAAGCAACCCTGTTGTTTTGCAATAACATTTTCTAATAATTTAACAAAGTTTTATTTGTTTAAGAAAAAACATGAAATAGCCCAAACACTGTACATAACGAATTGAAGAAGCAACTGGTATAAGTATCATACATTGGTATAAACTAGTGCAAGTGGAACTAAACAAGATTATACCACTTTTTGAGGTATCTACAACTCAACAACGATTCGAATAAGCGCCCAGCATAAATATCATAAACGGGTATAAACTAGTGCAGATAGAACTAAAAGAGATTAAACCACATCCATAAAGTATTTACAACTCTGCACCGAATCCAATAATCAACTGGTATAAATATCTTAAACCGGTATGAACCAATACAGATATAATTAAAAAAGATTATACAACTTCATAAGGTATCTACAACTCTCTATAAGTCAGCAAACGAATCGAATAATCAACTAGAATAAATATCATAAACTGGTATAAACTAGTACTATTTATTTCTAGATAGATCTGAAAGAGACTATATCACTTTCATAAGTTATGTACAGCTCTTTTAAACTCTCGTAATTTTGATCGGTCAGTTTGAATGGCATCTATATGGTTCAGCGATCCAATCTGATCTTTTACAAGACTGTCAAATACAAATGTTTTTCATACTAGAACTTGGTGTTGATCAATCATTTTGTTTGGCGGCTATATTTTAAAGTGGTCCGATATCGTTGGTTCCGGCAACTGAGGAGTTTCTTGGATAGGAAATTACGCTTGGAAAATTTCTTAACGATAACTCGAATATTAAGAGACAAGTTCCCATATGTACAGACAGATAGTCTGCCGTGGCTTGTTACGCCGATAATTTATCTGTGTTTATACCTTATAGGGTTCTAGGATATTATAAATATCTTCAATAACACACTAATAATGAAACAATGTTTTTTAATAGCTCCATTCAATTCCAAACCAAACCTTGAGGAGTAATGAATCGAACATAC
Organism: Bactrocera correcta; assembly: GCA_027475135.1. Taxonomy (NCBI): domain Eukaryota; kingdom Metazoa; phylum Arthropoda; class Insecta; order Diptera; family Tephritidae; genus Bactrocera; species Bactrocera correcta. The sequence goes on along the minus strand of CM050325.1, from coordinate 106,498,721 downwards.
AGCTGGTATAAATATTGCAAACTGGTATAATAAAAAATAGAAACAAAACCGCAAGAAATTAGCCACTTTCACGAGGCATCCGCATAATTTTGCATTGAATTTAATTAAATAAATTTATTGCTTTCACAACAATAACTTAAAAATGAAGAATTGAAATTTCAAAAAACTCAAACTCAAATCAATATTGACTACAAATTTAGGAGACGAAAAAACCTAAGTCTCATCTCAGCGCTCATTTTTATTTCAATAGGCAAATCTCAGCATAGAAATTACTATTAAAAATGAATATTATGAATATATATGAAGACAGATAGCTGAAATAGGAAACTTCTAATAGAACTTTTTGGAAATAGATTCAAAAGTCTTCAGGGAAGGCTACTACGTAAAGAAACAGTAAACAACAAAAGTTGAACTGTCAGCAAATCTAGCACCCAGTCTAAACAATATGAAAAGCATATTAAGTTAAAAAGCTAAAATAAATCCAAAAGAGAACTAACTATGGTAATTTAAGACGATGGAGTTTCTAAGTCATGTAAACTAACGAATTAAAGACAAAAATCCTATTGCTAGGATCTGCACTCTATGTTGTCATAAATTGAAAGGAACTATTTCAAAATATACAAAAGTTGCTAACAGATCTGGACAAAAGCATGATAAAGAAATCAACCCTATAGAACGAGCTACCTGGGTGCAAAACTGCAATAGAAGAGACTGTGGGAGCGTGATGGGAATACAAATTGGTCACTGTCTGGTGGCGATACACGACGGGGCTGACAGTTAGAGACTGCATTAAATGTCTAAAGACACCAGAGAAACAATGGAGCATCTATTGTGCACTTCTCCCGTATTGGCAAGACTACGCTGTGGTCATCTGGGGTGCCCACGATGTGATACACTGAAGGAGGTATCGATAATGAGGCCGCAGATTACCCTAACCCAACAGGTCTACATTTGGATATCATTCGAATCCAATAATTTCAGAGGATACACTGGACCTGTTCAGCAACATTCTCTTAAATTTTTCGGAAATTTTCTATCACACTCACAGAATACAAAAATATCTCATTTTAAAAAGCTTCCTTTACGGTTCGAGATCTATCTGGAGATCCATTAAAGTTTGAGATTATTTAAAAGTATGTCCATAAAAAACCTTATTCTTGCGATTAATTCGTACAACTGAACTAAAAGATTTTCATTTTCGTTTAAAACTCAGTTTTCATTTTGAGATTGAGGTTATGATGAATAAATATTTTTCACCTTTTTTTTCTAATAAATCGTGGAATACATGATTAAGGTTGAATAAAAATAAGTTTTATACATGAAAAGCAAACCAAAAATTATGCAAAATTTTTCACTCACCTTAGCTTGAAATGTGATGCCATGGAAGAAGGCCTGCTCGGCATGCAACGGCACACGCAAATCCTGATCATCCTGCACCAAATCGTACGGTGTCGACGGCATTCTCAAATAGTTTAGTATCACTGATTCAGACCACTTGTAGTATCATGAAATTGTTTTCATTTTCTTCTCGCTACGCTTGTGCAATGAGTGCCCGATGTGCCATAAAAAGCCGTTACCACTACTCGAATTTCCCGAACTCATACAAAAACGCACCAAACGAACGAACGAATAAACACGGAAAGCACACAAATTAATTGAATAATTTAGCAATACGCGTTGAATTTAAATTTTTAAACTTTTTCACTTGGCTCGCACAGGCGCCCACACACTGAGGATACAATTTCAGCGGGTTTCGTTCACTAACAATTTATTTTTTATTTTATTTAATTTTTTTCTTGAATCACTAAATCACAACGTGGCAAATTGATTTAAATTAGATTGCATTTATGCTCATTAATTAATTCATTACTAGAATTTTGCGCGCTTTCAAAATGGTTTCCAGTGGCAAATATAAAATAGCTATAAGCTCGTGTGGTAAATCTGTAATTGAAAGAGAAAGACAATTAATTATTAATTTTGCCACATAATACCATAAAAAATATAAATATATTATATTAGTGCAGACATAAACACTTTTGAAATGAATTAATGATTGTGACAATTTGTTAAAACAGCTTAAGTCGACTTATGCTTAAGCGGTGGCTTTGATTTCTACCGAAAAACCCAAGCATATACATACTTGAACTTTATTTACCATAATTTAAATCCCGCGATTTTGAGATATTTCTGAAGGCAAAACAAAACATCGGATCTCAAAAATTTAGTGAGAACAACTCAAATTTTTCTCATTAGTCTAAATCGACTTCAGCTATTTCCGTGAATATTTTGTTTCGGAAGTATTTATGCACATACACCAACCAGGGCGTAAATGTCTAGCTTAGCTTGACTATCTAGCAGACACTAGTCATCTCTTGTGAGTCATCGACTGGCTAACTTGACACCTAAACACTTTCTTAAGGCCACACCAAAAGCAGCACGTTTAGCCACTCATTAGCGTAGCTTTGGTCGTCTAACTCTGATTCGCATGAAATATGCAAATTAATTACTTTGGTTTCGTTTTTTTTTTTTTTTGGCGTCTGAGACTTAGTTGGCTGACGCAAAAGCTTTCTTTCATAAGTATGCAAATTCGTAGAAAATTATACGAACTCTTGGAACAGAAACTATAAAACAGAGTAAAAAAAAATAAGAGGAAATTTGATAAAACTTCGCACAAGTATTTGAGCTTGACTTGTGAATGAAGGAATGACTTGTCCAAAGCAATACTCTTCTTCTTAAACTTCAAATTCTAGAAGACTTTATTTTATTGGCAAACTCTCTGGTAACAACCTTTAGCGAAGAACAAAAGACTAAACTAAATCAATAACCTTAAGCTCTTGGATTTTTATATTGATTAATTTTAAGAATGTGTTCAAGATCTAAGTCCAAAGGAATTCTAAAGTGGATGAAAACTAATGACCTCAAGGAACGCCGTTCGGTCGATAATTGGACATAAGTTTCCAGTGTGAAGATATCGTTGTAAATCCATTCAAAACATCACTCAGATATTACTATAATGTCACATATCTGACGATCTTACAATCATTGTACAAAAAAGCTGTGATATAAAACAAGAGATCAGGCTTATGTTAACGCGATCTTAAATGTTAATCATCGATATCTCATGTCTCGGCAAATGCTGACATTTGTTGCGTCCAATTTTCGATGACTCGTTAGAGCATTTTGACTGGCGAATGACACGCGTGATGTTTTGCTTCAAAGATTCAATCGAAACGGGATTGTTCGCATAGACTTTAGACTTTACATATCCCCGATCGTGATATCACACGATCTTGGTGGCCAATCGATGTGCTGGAAGTGACTCCGTTCTGTTGAAACCAGAGATCACGACCTTCAATTTCAAGCATGAAATACTCGGTTATCATGGCGCGATAAAGGTCGCCATTGACGGTTACGTTCTCACCATCAACATTCTTGAAGAAATATGGACTGAAGATTCCAATGGCTTCCAAACCACACCAAAACGTTGTGTTTTCTGGATGAAATGGCAGCTCTTGAAACTCTTCAAGTTGCTCTTTATCCCAGATGCGGCAATTTCGCTTGTTTACCTACCTGTTGCCAGAAATGGATCTCATCGTTGAACATGGCTCAAAAAAGTCGGATCTTCTCTGAAGATTTTAATAGTTTATAGAGCGAAGCGATGTCGCTTGCGGAATGCGAACCTAGATTAAATTAGATTAAAAGGCCAATACGAAAAGGATTTCACTTGGACATTTGGGAACGTCGGTTCATTTTTAATACCTAAATATTGCTTATTACTGATCGAAAAGACCTGAAAAATCAGCAAAGTGCTTTGAAACTGCCTCACAGAATTCACGGCCACTGCACAATGACCGGTAAGAGTTCCTATGATTACGACAAGATGAACCTGTGTTCCGCACTAAACCAGAAAAACACCGCAGTCCCGCAGAAATTAGTTTATAATCAGCGCCTGATGAGCTCACGCGAAGCCCAAAAGTTCAGCGCTAGAACGCAAGATGATAATGGTGACCCTACTTGTTCTCAATCCGATGTAATCATGGAAAAGTTGCCCTCTCTCACGAGCTTTTCTGTTAAGCAATTTCCAGCGATTACACTATGATCAAGAATCGAGACGGGTCTGACAATAATACTGTTAAATGCTACCGAAAGTGGAGACAGAGGCAGTTGAAAATGCCGTTCCCAGAACAGTGGGTTCTAAGTACCCGGAGAGAACTCAGATTTTTATCCGGCTAAGGGCTGTCAACTCGGCACCATTCCTCAAAATTGCTTTAGGATTGTTTTATGCCGCTACAGCAACAACGAAAACAGAGATAACTTAACTAACATAGAGCGCACTATAAGCGAGCTCAAAGCCAGTATTTCCGCTTTGGTGTCGGAGTGAGTCCACACCTCACTGAAAGATACTACTATTCAGAGTAGTCATTACTTTTACAACTACCTTAATAGTAGCTTAAGGAAGAGATATTTACAGAAAACTTTTCCAACCTTCCGTCTAAATTTCGACCCTTACATGAAAAAGTGCATTGCGCCTGATCTCCGGTGGCTCCTCGACAGTATGGGAGCAGCGAAAAAGGCCGAACTTAAGACCCATCGAAAAAAAATTATTATTTTTATTTATAGATGGAACGCAAACTTATCCAAAAAGTCTGTCAGAGTTAGTTTATTATAAAATTATCTACGGCAAAAGTGATTACGCGCGTTCACAGCGACTCATTCACACCAAAACTGTGATTAATTTCAAGTAAAAGTGCCGACAGTCGATGTATCTAATACACAGACCAAGAGTTAATGATTTCGTATTTTCGAAAATAAGAAAACAGAAGCCAAACCAACAGGGGGCAAGCACCTGCTACAGGTCAAGCATTTCCTTAATCACCTTTCGCGGGGCGTAAGCCCCGTCAAAGCATAAACACTTTGCTAATAAGTGACTTCATACGCATAACTCACGCGAAGACGTGGGCAAAAGAGTGACCGGCCGCTGAGTTTGCCGCAAAATTTTGCAAGAACTCATGTGTACATGATTTGCATACTTATATGTGGTTGTATATATATATTTATGTACAGATAGTATACGTATGTATGCACTATCTTCGCTAAAAATCGCACATCTACAGCTAGGTATTTATCGCGCTCGTTTATCGAAGCTTTCTTATTCGGTCGGAGTTAAGCCCAATTATAACTAATATGCTTTAGTCACTTCGTTTCCGTGTGAAACTATGAGATGGTCGCTGTTGTTGTTTTCTTTTGTATTTTTTATGTTGTTTTGCGAATGCCCGTGAACCCATAAAATTTTGCACATTCGCGAATTCATTTTGTTTACCTCATTCGGCTATGCTCTGTTTGCGGCTTTTCGCTTTAAAGTGTCTTTAACTATTTTGACTAGTTCACTTGAATTTCGAATTCGCAATTCTTTTTATAATTTTTCAAAGCTTTGCTCTTCGTCTTTTTTTGTTTTTTTTGTTGCGCGTTTAAACTGGTTTATTGTCGTCTCAATCAAAAGTCGAAGCTGGTTTTACCTACTGGCCGATTTTGGCTTTGTTTTTCTGTTAAGATTTTTTCGATCTTTTCCTTATACGTAATATTCACTCAGCAGCTGTTTCGCAATCAGTTTTTGTAATCAATTTTTGTTTTTGTGTATTAAACAAAGCCGCTTAATTACACCACACCCCCGACAGTCTGGCATTTAAAGCAAAAACATTTCATAATATTTTGAAATCATTTTTCTGTTGTTCTGCATCTTTCTTGAGCACACTGAAAAATTGCTCATTTTATGTGGTGAAAATGTTCGGAGCAGCTGCTGCTGAGGAAACATTCTTATCTGGTGATAAATGACACAAGGGTCACTATGGCAGCCGTTAAATGAATTTTTATATAAGAGAATGAGAGAAGAGGGAGAAAATGGAGAGAGAAGATGGAACCGAAAATGAAATACCGTTCTGCTTAAAGCTTTGTTTGTAATAAAAGGAATATAGTTCATGCCATGAAGTTGTTCGACAAAAAGGTAGCCATGTAACTTCCACGCCCCTTCCAAATACACAGATAATATTTTACGAAAATATTATTTATCTCAAAAATATGTCTGGAAGTTTTTAAATTCCTTGCCAAGGGTGGGTAATGTAGTAAATGTATTGTCGTTTTCGAGAGGCAGAAAACTTTCCTAAAACAATTTGAGGAATGGTGCCAAGTTGACAGCCCTTGGCCGGATAATAATCCGGGTCCGTTTGGCTATGTGTGGTACATACAGGCAGAAGATACTAGACTCCTTTTGTACTTTAGAACACGAATATATATCAAACTAACATTTTGCTGGCTGATCTGTAAAGATTAATAGTAAATAGAGCTTAAGTCCAGCCCTGCGGTTTCTATACAAATATGGACCACTAGCAAACTCAAGCATTCAATTAGTTTTCATTACCTGAAACACAAACCCATTTTCTTCGAAAAAATGAGATCATCGCATTTTTTCCTTAACTGCAGTTCCACGCTACGAATCCAGAAACTCTTGAATAAATAAGTATCTGCAGCTGCTGTAGGATGAGTATCAGAATTCAATTGCCATCGAACTCATTTGTATTTAAGTATAGAAAGTTGATGAAGTTAAACTAATATACCATACTACCAACCACTAGATATATTTTCAGGAAGAAGACGAAGGATAAAATTTTGTATTTATATTTACATACGACAGAAGCAAATTTACAATAGGTGTTCCGTAAATATTTTAAATATTAAAGTTTTGAAAAAGGTGGCAACACTTCTCACGAAAAGCTTTATCAAAACTTCGTTTAGATGATTTTCATATCGTAATAATTAAGTATTATTCATAATTTTAAGTAAATAAATATTTAAACAAGTGGCGACCCCACAAAAACTTCAAGTTCAACTGTATACATTTTTAACCACTGCTATTTGATAATCACACAGTAGTGTTTGAGTCTTATCATTCTGTGTGACTCAAATTTTTCGGACGATTGGCAACCTCCTCTTATTTCCTTTTGTTTTAAACCAAGAGCTCCTACGATACGGTCATGGACTTCAGACCCATCACCCTTTCTTCCTTCTTACTAAACAGCTCTTCATAGACTGATGGACTGGTAACATAGGGAGGAGCACGATTTTGATTTGAATCAAACCTCACACGCCTCATTTTGAGTCTTCGGACCTTCTTCTCTACCCATATACCGGCGAGGGAGTTGTGGGTGGTAAGAAACCGTAGGAGGAGAGGACAGTGAGATTCTTTACGGATGAGTCAATGCTTGAGAGGAATGTTGCTGAAGGGGTTTTACGGTCCGGAGCTCTCTATCAACTGCAACTTCAGTCTTCCTGATTACTGCAGTTTTTTCCAAGCCGACATTGCAGCCATTAATGTATCAGTGATTTCAAGCGCTGGAATACAGATTCTTTCGGAGAAGTGACTGTCCAGTCAGATAGCAGGAGTCAAGTAGTACCTAACATTGTTATTGCATCGAGTCTCTTTGTGATAAGACTGGAGAAAGGAACCCCCTAGAAGCTCTATCACTAGAATTGAAGCGGGTCGGTGCTCATATTTTTTGTATTCTGAGTTTGGCCGATGCTGCGCCACCATCGGTACATGTGCTGTCGCAAAAGCCTTTTGGCTCAAGATCTAGTGATCTCTTTACCCTCAGTAAGGCTGACTTCTCCCTAGTTGTGAGGGTTTAAACAGACTATTGCCTTATTGGCGTTCATGCTGTAAGATTGATAATCTTACCAGTCGCAATCTGCATTTATCTGCTGAACAGATTAAAATACTTTTGTTTGCCTCATTCTAAAAATAAAAAA
>CM050325.1:106473919-106490421 GCA_027475135.1 Bactrocera correcta | reverse complement strand
TAAGGTGGAAAGGTTCAGATAAGTTGTCATCGAGATCATCCAACGGTAGGCTCAGTAAACGTGTTATTTCTGCAAGGTCAGACACCCCTCCCCCCGATTTGTGTGATTAACTGAGCATACAAAGAGGTGCTCAGAGTCATGCGGTTGTTCGTCGCATGCTGAAGATATATTTAGTATTTCGTGGTCGATTCTGAATTAGTGGGAATTTAATCTACTAAAGTATCCAGAACAAAGCTGTCCAAGGGTCACACTTGATTCTCACGTCAACTGCAGCTTGTCGTCTGCAATGGGCGGTGGTTGGACTGCAAGTACGCCATTGACTGAGTGAGTCGGTGAAGGCGTTTAAAGCTGCACTGTGAATGACGGTGCATGTTTGAAGTTAGTTATTGCCTTACTTCTTCAAAGTAGATAAAGAAAGACCTCTTGATGTTTCCAGAAAGTGGTTACCTTAAAGCAGGCAACTTCAGGAATGGTATCTACGAAAACACCTAAACAGAAAGTGCTTTGAGAGGAGTTCATTATGCTTCTTAACTGGGAGCATACGGAGCTGACTGTGTTGATGTTCGATCGGAGACATAAAGATACGAGTACATTCCGCTGTAGTCCGGAGTGTAGTGTTCTGGCATGTTTGAAGCTTCCTCGTCTGCGTTTCACTGCATCTAGCCGATCGTACTGGCGCGGCGGAGTTAAAGACCGCGCGACCGATCGCTTTGTATGTTGCCAACAAAGTTTCTTTGTATTTTACCCACACTATACAATTCTTCTTAAATTGGAATTTTTACCTTGAAACAGTACAGATGACTGCCGATCGCTCGGGTAGCTTATAGTTCACCTCTTCAACCTCGGAGGCTGCGTGGATTTTTTGATATCCTCAAGTAGAGTTGTGTGGTTGACTGTGTCAAAGGCTTTTAACAAGTCCAACGCTACGAGGATCGTCCTCTTGCAGGACTTCTTGGTTGAGGCCATGAACTATCTGGCCGTTGATGACACTAATTGCTGTGGTCTGCTACATTAAGGTGGTGAGTGAAAGTCCGGACTAGCAAGGCTTCAAGTGTCTTCACTACTGGGTAAAGGAGGGTTATTGGGCGTTGGGACACTAATTTGTTGGCGGGATTCCAGGGGGCGCCACTCCTCAGATTTTCCACATATCGGGTATTTGAAACGTGGTCAGCGACCCTCAACCTGTTACCTTGGTAAGGAAGCTTACTCCCGCCCAGCCTAGGTGCTTCAGCATGTTTAACGCGATTATCGGTAAAACGACAAGTCTTATAGAAAAGAGTTAAAACGGAACATTGTAGGTAATACGAGCCTTTGAAAATTTATCTGAAAAATCTAAAAAACCCAGTTTTGTGTATTTTCGACAAATAATGAAAAACTTTGAATATTGTTCTGAATAATAGTTGTTTAAATACTATTAATCCGCTATCATTAATAATATATTTGCTATCTCTTCTTTGAGGACATAAAGATCACCTTGTCAGGCCATTTCCAAATTTTCAAGAAATCGTCCACTTTTGATTCAAAACAGTCAAGACTTTTTATTGCCTATTCCAAATGGCTCCGATGTATAGTCGCTTTCTTCGGTCGTGACAAAGTTGACATGCCGTTACAGAAAACTAAATTGAAGCTCAGACTTGGTTTTATCGATTAAGTAGTCATTGAGCACTTGATCTCATTTTTTGAAACGCTTATGGCCTGCTATTGAATCAATAGTCGAAGATCTTTATAGATCTTGGTAATTGATCCATTAATCCGTTAATGATTATTGAGAGATATTTGCTTTGAGTAAGTTTCTGAACTGTCAAAAACATTAGTTAGGAACATACAAGTAATTGTTCAATGTATCATTTAGTTCGAATTCAAATTCAATGTCTCGACTACAATATGACTATAAGGTCTTCACGACAGTCGGGTTTACGTATCCGGAACGGACCTGCATTTTTATTCGGTCAAGAAATTTCTATTCCACAATATTATTAAAAATTATTTGGTAAAGGTTTCCTGCGACTACAATAACAACAACCATAAGAGATGAGTAGTTTCAGTTTACTGTTCTAATAAGAAAAAAAAAAAACACTTAGCGATATGGTACCGAGTTGAAAAGCTGAATAGAAAAGGTACAATCTTCTATAAGAGCGTACAGCTGCTGGCGTACCCCGAGGATATTGGTATAATTGGCCTCAACAATGTCCTGTTTTCTCCAGACTGGATAAGGAATAAATATCTCCTGTCATCAAGCAAACAGTCGTTGCACTCGCGATTTGGCTCTCACGTCATTGTTGACAGTCATAACTTCGAAGTTTATCTTGAAACCAGCATTAACACCAACAACGTCAGTTTCGAAATCCAACACTCAATTGAGAAATAAACATTACAAGTCACTCATCATCCTCGTTCTGCTATATAGCACAGAGATATGGACGATGACAACATCTGATGAGTCGGAGTTACGAGTTTTCGAGAGAAAGATTCTGCGGAAGATTTATGGTCCTTTGCGTATTGGCCCCGGCGAATACCGCAGTCGATGGAACGATGAGCTGTACGAGATATACGAAGACATTGACATAGTTCAGAGAATTAAAAGACAGCGGCTGCGCTGGCTAGGTCATGTCGTTCGAATGGATGAAAACTGTCCAGCTCTAAGAGTATTCGACGCCGTAGGAAGCAGAGGAAGAGGAATATCTCTACTCCGTTGGAAGGAGCAGGTGGAGAAGGATCTGACAATACTTGGAATATCCAATTGGCGCCAAACAGCGAAGGAGAAGAACAAACGACTGGCGCGCTGCTGTCAACTCGACTATAACCGCGTAAGCTTTGTCTACGACAATAGAGAAGAGCAAAAGGTGGTATCGAATATTTCGCGAATTGAACGAGTAGAGTTTTAGCAATGTTTACACTCAATTTCCTGAAATTCAAGAAAGACAAGGAATGCCTTTTAATCGGGGTATAATTATCATGTTTATTAGGTGGGTATTCTACGCTAGAATTTTGAAAAATTCGATTTTTTTTTTTCATATATAATATTTAAAGTTTAGACCCTTAAGAACATATTCTCCAAAGGATTTTTAAAAATTAAAATTATTTAAGAGCTACAGTTACTTTAGTGACACAGTACCTAGCCCAGTTCGGCCGTATCGAATTTTTCTCGAAACTACTTTTTTCCACACGGTACCGACATTGTCTCAAGTTCTATACAACCTTGTTTGATAACCCCTTTACTTGAAATTTTGTGCGAACCTTCTTTATATAATCCTTTATTTCCTACCAGCATTGTGTCGAAATTTTTGTTTTTAATATTTAGAAAAAAACAGGAATTTAAAAAAAAGCGTAAAAAATTATTTTTATTTTCAGGCAGTCGCCATTTTTCGAAATTTTTTTTTTCGTGTTCCCTGAAGTAGGAACTATAACAGCATCCTTACTGATTAAGAATTTCTTTTGATTTTTTTTTTTTCAGATCACCTGGAGAGTCAGGATCAATGTCACCAGCATGCGCCATTTTTTTTTACATCTGTCTCACCTCCTCTCTAATAATTTTAATTTTTAATATTATTTTGTAAATTTTTTTTCTGTATTCTTAAGATATCAATAAAAACACCATAAAAAATGGATAGTAAAACTATTTTTTTTTTTTGTTTTTAATAAAATTCAAAATTTGATTTCTAGACTAGAATACCCCCTTAATAACACTTATAATGTATTTTCCACTCTATAGTGGCTACGTAAATATTTATCTAAAATAAACTCCAGCTTTACTTGTTCTATAAATATTATATTTATAAATCAAAACCTTTATTTCGGTAAATTTCATAGTCATACTCGGCTTTCGCAAAATATTGAAATTATAGTAAACAATATTATGGGTAATCAGCATGTGGTCCACAGAATCCATTTAAGTGACATTTTATTGAGAAAGCACCGAAGTGCCAATAAATAGATAAATAAATAATAAATGTTACCAAACCGTTTTCTAGCCAAACAAATTTATACATACATACATACATGTGTTTTTCAAAATAGTTGGTGTAGCAGAAAGGATATTGCATCGGTTCAGCGCATCCGCAGCGTTCACACTTGAACAGTCCGTAGTCGTGCGGCTGGCGACCGCTGGTGGCAACAACAACTACGGAAACGCTCGTACCTCTATAAATCTTTGATAGTTTCAATATTAAATTATTGCAAATATCATTGCTTTGGAAATTGAATGTTGTGTGTTGCGACACACAGAACGCGAACCCTTTCGCTGCATGGCATCCCTATCTTGTTTGATAACCCCTTTGCTTGCTGGATGCTGGATGTTGGCGACTACAAGAACAATACAAGCATTTTCAGGGAAAAAGTTAAATGAAATGCGAATCTGAAGTTATGAGTGTGTTGAGTGCCATTTTCCTTCATATTTTCACATTTTTGGGCATTTTGTTGTTGCTGCCAGCGCGTCGCTTGACTCGGCGGTGACCCTTTTACGCACGTTTTGTCGCCGCACCCATTGAATGACCCAATAATGAATAGTTATGGGCATTTGAATGGGGTTGGGTGCGACTACAATGCAAGCATACAACAAAATGACAATAACAACAACAAAAGCGGCATCAATAGTTGAAGCATTATGCATTATGGTGCGGATAACGTGCGATTTGGGATATTAGGGATATGTCGACATGCGATTTCAATTATTTCAATGCCTTTTTGAATATGATTTTTATGTTTTGTTTACGCAGTGATTGTTGTTTATTGTGAATTTTATGCATTCATCCTACTTTGAAAATTATTGTTGCTCGACTGCACTTTGTCACATAATTTAATAAAAACTGGCTTCAAGTGCTACTTACTACGTATGTATGTACATATGTATATTGGCCAACTTTTGAGTGGGTTATTAGAAATTTATGCGTGTCGATATTGCGGCATTCAATGTGATATAAAAGCGATTTCTTTAATAAAATGTTAGGTTAAGTGCGAAATTCGAAATGCATAAAGGGATGAAACAAAATTGTCGTCGTTGTCGGTGTGGTATAGATGACGCATCAATGCAAATATTCGTAATAACAAAAAACATAAATGTTTACGAAATAGTTTTCCAAATATGTTCATGCAAAATGACAATAATATTTATATCTCACTCAGCACATTACACACCTCATTTTGTATTATTACTATTATGCGTATTACTTCAGTAAACCATTTGTCTGGGTGACCGCCGCACAGTGGTGTAGTGATGGCAAAGAAATGTGTGGAAATTTAAATCGAACTAAGAACCGAGAGTGGGAGTATCTTGTATTTCCAACGGGGTGGAGGTCTTCCTGTTCCTGTGTTTCCCCCACGGGTACTGCGAGAGTGTTTTCATCCATACGGACGACATGACATAGCCAGCATAGCCGCTACCTGTTAATTCGTAGAAAATTCGTGCTTCATTTCGAAAGATATAAGTCCTGATGAAGCGGCCATACCGCAACTCGCACCTAACGGTCAGTTTTTGGCTATGCAATTGCGTTTTCTGAACCATACGAGTATTTAACTCAAGCCCAACAACGACAACTTTGTTTGTTGACGAAACCATTTCTAATGAACAGTAGTCACCGAAGATCTTGAAGTTGCTTAATAGTCTTGTGCGATTTCGAAGTGTTGTACCAAAGCGACATGATGAAATAGCAAACCTTATTGAACACACTAACAAAATTTGACACAAATCCGTAAGCAAACATGACCGCCACGCCATCGGTCGTCGCTATTGGTATTCGCTTTATATAGTCATAAAGCCTTTCTGCCTTTCGCATCAAAATATAGAAAATGAAAATCTTCAATTTCGAATTTAGAATGCGTTCTAAGTATTAATTCGATTCCATATTAGACATGTCTGGAGGCCTAGTAAGCGAAATTGCTCGAAACTCTAAACCGATGAGCTTGCAAGCCAGGGCATCTTTAACAAAAACCCACCAGGATGAGAATGATTCGGTGTTCTCCTGTTCTCTTGCATTCTGACGTTGGATCGTTGGTACATGGGAGGTTGCAAATCGAATTGGTAGATGAGACGGAAATATCAAAACACTTTCTTACCTACCTTGGCTGAAATTGCTATTAGCCGCCTCAATTAATTTGTGCCAGGCTTAAGGCTCCTTGTCGATAGAAGCTCTTGAGTTTCTCAAAGAACAGGTTTCTTTAGCTCTCCATCTGGGATTATTCGTGGTCTGTTTATCTAACCTAAATCCAACTAACCTAAGAAAATATTCCAAATTTCCGAAGTTAAATTATTAGTTCTAAAAAAAATAATACCCGTATGGGGATTTTTAATTTTCATTGTCAAATATCTCTCTATTGGTGTGTTCAAAAAGTATCGCGAATCGTAACTGACAGTGTTCTTCGATTGCAGGAGCGTGGTGCATCATGAGTTCTTGCCACAGGGAACAACGGTCAATAAGAAATGTTACCTGCAAGTTAGGCGCAATTTGCGCGAAGCAATTCGCCAGAAAAGCCCGGATTTGTGGAAGAACAAAAATTGGCTTTTGCACCAGGATAACGCCCCTGTTCACACACATCGTTGCTTGTGCGCGATTTTTTGGGCAAAAACAACACACTATTGATGCCGCAGCCACCGTATTCCCCAGATCTGGCCCCCTGTGACTTTTTCTTGTTCCCTAAACTGAAGAGGCCCATGAAAGGACGACGTTACGCTTCTCTTGAGCTAAAGACGGCATCGAAGGAGGAGCTGAAGAAGATAAAAAAAACCGTTGGCACAAGTGTATAATATCTCATGGGGATTACTTTGAAGGGGACAAAATAGATATTCATGAATAAATAAATAATTTTTGAAAATTCGCGATACTTTTTGAACACACCTCGTATGTACACATATATAATCAACAAAACTCTCTGTTTCCAGTGTGGCAGAAATGCCAAATTAACAAATTGTGTTAAGACAATCCATAAGAGACATTCAGAGTCGCTGCTATCTCTCTGCTGCTAATAAATCAATTTTGAAAACACTTACTTCATTTAATGAGAAAAAAAAAATAAATTGTAAACATCCTTTAGATATACGGGTTTGGGTCCTGTGTTATTTCTAATAGCTCAGATTGATAGTTATTGAAATATTATCTATTTGAAGATTGACTCACATACTACTCTGTAGATTGTTAGTCTCCAGAAATAGTTAACTTGCGTTAAAACCAACACAGATCCGCCGAGTTCTATGGTCTTCGCATGACTGTTTAAGTTCCTGTCAGTTATATTAAAGGTTATCCGACAAATCTTAAGTCAACCTCGAAGGCTTTCTGTATTTGAAAAGTAGTCGTTTCATGACAGAAATATCATTCAGGCGCATTATTGAAATCTATCAATTTTTCAAGACCATTTTTGTAGTAGTCAGTTTTGGCGATTTGTTTCCAGTGACCATTACTTGCTATTAAAAGTCAATGGAGGCCAGATTCGAAGAGTATGGCGGGAATAGAAACAATTTGAAGTCCTTTTTATCAATTTTTACAATAATTTCCTTTCAATTGTAGCAAGCTGAATCGATCGATACGATACGAGATCTACTCTGAAATACCAACAGAAATACGAACAGAGTTTTCAAGCTATTTTCAGTACGTTCATTTGATGTCTTGACAGTGATGGTTTGCTCGAACAACCGCATTTCACAGCAAACCAAATTCATTTTTTTTTTTGTGATATTTTCGTCCGTAACATCCTCTTCTGGCCGTCCTTTGGATTCATCTTCTACGGCGCTTAGCTAATACGCAACTTTTACCAAAAACAAAACACTGTAACTGACAAGTAAAGTGCAATAAAAAACAAATGGCACATCAAAAGCTGCACAAATGGAAAACAAGCAGGACAATGGCTATTTTTATTATAAAACAAAATAAAGAAATCAAACTACTACGGTCTCATATACATAAGTACAGAAAACTTATGTCTGTATGTATATATTTTACGAGCGTTTCTAACTTTGTATGGTAGTTCAAGCCAATGTATGTAGGTATTTTCGCACAATTTGTATATTTCTTCACGCTTCAAGCGCTGAGCGATTGATAACCATTTTTCGCCCTTTCTTCACGCCCGAAAATATGTCAAAATAGAAACCGACGCTCATCGTCACAAGTAATTCGTGCACTCGTGGCGTTTTGTTTGACAAAAATCGCAATATTGCATATTTTTTTTTGCTTTTGCTTTTGTTTTTTGTGTAAATAAGAATATTTGATTGCATATTGAGCAAATATTTTCTCTGGTCTTAGGCCAACGCTTTTGGACTGAAATTAATTCCACACATTAGGGTGTTTATGAACGGACTTTATTATTGAGACAATGCCGAAGTGAAGGGGTGACGCATGTTTGGCAGGAATTTGTTTGCAAAGTTTTATAAATTACGGTAATTTTTGCGCAAATTGCTGTTGACATGGATAGACAAGTGTGTGCGTATTTGTATATGAATATGGTTAATATATTTATTTATCACAAGTCGATGCATATTAATGTGAGTATATGTATATTGCTAGCCGATATTCATACATATGTACATATATTTATAGATATGTATGTATTAGCGTGAGTAATGGCCTCCATAGGTCGGCTTAGTGCAAAAGTGTTACCCGCTCTCTAACATCCACACATACGAGTACATCCTTATAAGTATGTACATATGTGGTAGTATAGCTGATTCCTGCTATTGTCAACACAGTTTACTATTTTAAATGCGCATTATATGATTTATTTCTATTCGTTCACATCATTTATTGTATTGCATTTTATTTTTGCTCATCGAAAGGATGAGTTTTCGATTTGATTGGGGTGGCTCAGCCATTAATGTCTTTATACGCACTAAACATTTCAAATTTGCGCTTGTTAGCAGCCTCCATCCAACGATTTAATCGTGTGTAAGAAATTTATATTTTTAAATCACACTATCAACTTTGATGATTTATTTTAGTTTGATTTTGTCTTCTACAAAGTGTGCTATATGTACATTAAATATTTTTATTTTTTTTGTGCTGCTGTTGACATGCTGAAATTGTTCGAAGAGAGATTCTCAAGCAGCTTTAACACAAAAATATTTTTCTTTCATTTTTTGTTAACAGAAAATGAATTCCATAAAGTTACTGCAAAAATACTTTAAAATTGAAGCCGAAGCCCTTAGAACACTACGTCATTTTTCTTTCTTATACTTAAGTATATTTCTAACATTAATAAGCGTAAAGATTTCTGAACTTCCTTTGGCTGGCAAAACTAAGATAAGTTTTGAGTTTTAACCACCAAAAAAATCTCTTCCCTCGTCTTAGAATACTAACCATAGCTCTAAGATTTTATCAAATTTTTATTTTATTTTTTTCGTCCAATCGTAATAAATTATGATTCGTATTATATTTATTCATCTTAAAGTGACGTTACCTCTGACACGAAATAAGAACGAGGTAGACTAACAAAAACAGAAGATTTTCTTGTATTTCAGCAAAAATCTTTATTATCGCCTTCAAAACATGTCTCCTTTTGAGCAAATATTAGCATGCCAACGCTTGAACCAATTTTCCCTACACTTGTTATAAACCTCGCAAGAGGAGGCTTTCACGGAGTTTTGGTTTTTTGGTTTCGCCTAATTATTAGAACGCTGTTCACTAGATTATAGCACAGTTTCGACATCTTTTTCACAAACCCACGTAACACTGTAAAGCGTTTGATCAAAGTTCGTTGTCAACCATGTCGTTTGCAAACTTTTTTACAAAAGATTCTGGTTTTTTGATACGATTACAGTATAGGCCCGATTCTATCCAAAATAATAACCGAAATGCGTTGAGTCGAGCCATAAGAAATGTTGATATCACTCTTTCTTTTTTTTTCGATGACATCGTCATTAACAGAGGTGGAATGAGGTAATTTTTCTATGCCTTTACGGCTTCCCCGCTTCAAATACTTATGTTCATGATATATAGTATATATAGACTCCCCAGAAAACTATAGACCTGAGTAGATAACTTTTGAAAGCAAAAAAAAAAAAATCATGGTACAATGCAATCCATTGGACACGAAAGATAAAATAATAAAAAGTAAGAGAAAAATAATTTTAGTTTGTTCGAAGGTCGGGAAGATGAAGAGGAAGATGAAGAGGCACCGGCACGATTTCGTACCGGTACTAGTCTTCCAAAGATCCCGAAGACGCAATGGTGGGCAGTTGGTGGTTTAGGCAGCGTTTTATGGTATGCAAAGGATATTTTTTCAGCGATTACTTCGTAGATGGCAAAACAATCAATAAAAAAAACAATATTTTACCATTCCGGGTGATAGAATATGAAATATTATCCTTCTTTTCTTGTAGGACTTATAAGCCACGTTTGTTTTTTTAGTTTTGGGAAATGAGTTTCCTAAATGTGACAAGATTTCGAAAGTTAAAGTTATACTTGTTATACGAAATGTTCTTTAAAAAATAAAATATTTATGCATTTGAATAACGTAATACTAAAATAATTTGTGTAAAAGAAAATAATATGCATTTTTTTACAGTTTTGCTAGAATTAAGACAATCAATTTTAAATAGGCCTCGAGGAGAGGATGTTCAGAGGTTTCGAGTGATTTACAGGTACTTTACTTTCTTTACAAAGATCCTTTCAAAATACCAAAATTGAAAAATATGTGTTCGGGAGCAAAGTGGAAAGATTGTAGGAAGCTGTTGAAACGTCGATTACTTTATCCTCTGAGCATCCGACAAGTCAAAAGCGTTCGGTTAACATTGATTGTGATTTATGTACAACCGCCTCCACAAAATTATCACCAAAATAATCTCATACTCAAACTCAACTAAATACTCCATTGCAAGAGAAATTAGCTTAATCTCGATCTGTGCATTTCTAATAAAATTTTATTTCATTATTCATTATAGTTTTTTTCGAGGGCGATGTAACGATTATGGCTTTAAAATTTTTTTTTAAATATCATTTTTATAAGAAATACGTAGATGCAGAAGGTAGAGCCCAGTTCATGAAATTTTGACATCAAATTTTTTAGTTTATGATACGGCGTGTTATCTTGTTGAAACCATTTTCTTCATCAAATGGCCGAGTTTTTGCGATTTGTCCTTCCAACAATAACATTGCAATAACGCAATGTAATAGTCGCTTAATGGTTTTTTCTCTTTGAAGATAGTCGCTGAATATTATATCATGAGCATCCCAAAATACTGGTTCCATAATCTTACAAGCCGACATTAGGATCTTTCCACGCTTTGGCGCGGGTTCATCAAGTGCAGTCCGCTCGGCTGACTGTCGTTTGGGCTCCGGAATGAAATGATTAAGTCATGTTTCATCCATTATAACATATCGCCACTTTGCACAGAGCTTTCACATTTATGTTTCGTTTCTTTAATATCTTTAGAGTCTCAGCTATCTCAAACAATTTCACTTTACGGTCATCCAAAATTATTTTGAGGGCTTTTCTTTGGGGCGTCCACTGTCTTCATCGTCCTCCGTGTGCTCATTTCGCTTCGTTTGAATTTAGCAAACTATCTTTCGACGGTTGATTTTCCTGGTGCGGCGTCCACATAATGTTCATCAATCCAATTCTTGGCATCGACAGTATTTTTATGCTACAAAAACTACAGTTTCATTCGAACTAGTTTCAACTAATTACAGTGAGAAAATTGAAGTTGTAACTGATAATTTTTAAGACGGGTTTGATGTTTCGTTGTAGAGACCTTACGCAACGCAAAAGTTTATGTTTGTTGAGATCTTCGATCTCGAAACTAGTAGTTTGATTTAACCAAATTAAGACGTTGTATAGACGTCTTTGTTACTTACTATATTTTAAATTATTTTTATTGAACTTATTCAGTCAAATTCATATTGCTTTAAAACAATATTCTCGTATTAATCTAGCATTCTTCGAAGCTCTAATTTTCATTTTCCATTATTAACAAAAACGACCGCAATCGTTTGGAACAGTTTTGTGGTTGCCCACGCAATTTTATTTAAGCGTACATTTGTCAATCCACTGCCGAATGTGTGTACCGTATGTGCGCATGTGGGTGTGCGTGTGGTCGCAATTAAGGATATAATTTTGAAATTATTATGTCATATGCGTAGAAGCCATATGCAAATTGAAATGGCGCAACACGCTGTAACAGATCAGCACACCAAATTACATATATCCACATAAACGTATTTAGCAATGCATGTGTGTATGTGTTGTTTGGGTGAAACCCTTTCGGCTAAGTTCTCAACGCGTAATAACGATAAATAATATCTTCGTCGAAAATTCATTAAGATCCACAAAAATGAGCCTGAAATGGAGCAGCGCTTACACGTACAGTGAGGCGGAAAATACAGCAGACTCAGTTTCAAATGTAGATATTTTTGTATACATGTACATATGTATATAAGTTTGGCACTGTGGCTTTGTTGCATGAATTTCGGTTATTACGAAATTAAGCGCGTTCTGTTGGTTTATGCAAATGTGGGAGCGCAATGTTTTTGGCAACGAAATATACATAAATGACGGCCCCACTGCCATCTTCCTTTCATATACATACATACATACTTATGTATGTGTGTGTACACACATTGAAAGTGTGCGCGATAATTTTAATGGCCTGTTGGAAAAATTCAAAATCATCCCCCCATGGATTGGTGCGTTGGTGAGAGATGGGGACTTAGGCGTTTCTTTGGTTAGACAACACTTGAGTCTACTTCTATGTATGCATGTAGTGACTGGCATCCGCATGCGGCTATATCCCGCGGTGTGGATATCTCATCGGAGGGAAATGAAAATTTCACTTCGCACAGTGGCAAATTCGCTTTTAAGTTGCCTTCAGGGAGTGAGGTTGACTGTTTTGGGCGGCAGAGGCCCAATACCTAAACTGTCGGTTGTTGTTGCTACTCTTCTATTGAAGGGGTTTGTGTGCGCTCGACTTTCTCCACCTTTATGTCGTGCATTTTTAATCCAACATATTTTAATTATTAAATGGCTTTGATATTTTAATGTTAATATCGTTCCCAGGAAGCCGTTAATTTCATTAATACATATTTATGAGCGATGATAAGGCTTTAAGTCTTTTTGATAATTAAATAAAGTGTGCTTGACTTATTAGGGCAATCAGCTAGTTCAAAGCAGCTTTGGAAATATATGATATTATTTGAATACATAAATTAAAGTTAATTGTTTTTATGGGAAATTTAAAAAAAAGAATGATTTATATCTAGTGTTGGAACCTTTTTTTATTAAAAGCAGGTCAACGGCTGTTTTACTATTTTTAATAAACCGGATGATAATTAAAAATAAATTAAAAATGTGGAATATTCTTTTGAGCCTCGATTATGCTGCTTAACTCAAAAATTTTGGAGATTCTCCAGATTTCTATGGGGTGTTCGACAGGCTATGCGCACCAACTCTGACCACAAACTGTAGACCAATAGTTTA
The DNA here is from genome assembly GCA_027475135.1 of Bactrocera correcta. Classification (NCBI taxonomy): domain Eukaryota; kingdom Metazoa; phylum Arthropoda; class Insecta; order Diptera; family Tephritidae; genus Bactrocera; species Bactrocera correcta. Next base: position 106,477,029 of record CM050325.1, on the reverse strand, counting down.
AAATTTTTTGATTTCTTTATGAAACCAAGAATATTGCTTTTAAACCACGTTTCGTGGGTTTTGCTTGTGCTTGGTGTAGAATTCCGCTGGAAGATCCAATGCTCTCTGAAGAAGAGAGTATTGTTGAATTGCTTTACAAGGTCTTCTAAAACATCCTGCTTGTACACTTTTGCCTACTTTTAACCCATTTTTCGCAGAAGAGAAGAGTCAGTCGTCAGCTGCTTGAGCCATATGTAAAAGAATCGTTTCTGGTCACTCCCACGTGAATGGCGCCCAGAGAACTTTATACATTTGTGTGAATTTCTCCACATGACTCCATCCATCATATTAAAAAGACTTTTTAAAAAAGTTTAGTCATTGTTTGACTCAGTGAGACTTAAGTACTTGTCGAGAAAATACGTTTTATTACAGTTTTTCGATAAAAGCGAAAAAAAGAGCCTGGCGGCCAAGAATATCAATACTGCTTCTGGACCTGATGGTGTAATAACCATGCATAATTTCGATTTCGTCGATTCCGTTTCTTAAGTTTATATCGAAGGTGCGCCAACGCTTTTAAAAGATCAATTGTCGAAAATATCAATTAAATAATGAAAATCGTTACGTCTGGAAAATTGTACGAAACAAAACGAAGATCGATGTATGGATGTCACACGTGTTAACAAAAAAAAACTCATGGGACTGACTTCATTTATTCATTCATTGATTCGAATCGCTGAGTGATTGACCGTCCGGCAGGTTTTGCTACATGTTTGTTAGGGTTAGTAAAAACCATTCATTGGTAGGAATATGAGCTACGTCCTTACTAGGCGCGGATTCAGAGTAGAATTTTGGGGGACTATATAACTTTGTACTTACAAGTCCAAGTCTTTTTCTTCGCGGAGTATAACTGATGGAAATAACGTATATCTTTTAACTTTTGTGGTGAAAACTTAACGCAGTTCCCCCCGTGGATCCGGCCCTGGTCTCTACGCCCAAACTCATAATTTGACTGGTAACAATTGGACCGTATGAAGGATGTAATCACTCCTCAGTGGCCAGCATTGACCAATAGGAGTAAAAAAAGGTCAAGAAAAGCTTGCGAAAATTCACTGTCCCAGTTCTTGCTAATAGGGACGAAGGTTTCTATGAGAATGTTATTATGATATCCCCTTAAAAATGCCAATATGGTTATTAAATGGTTATCGAATAAAACGTTGCATGTTTCTTCTACTTAGGATCATTCTCAATAGAGACTTATAACACACACTATCACTACTAGATGCTGTTGCTGTAGTTGTTGTAGCGCCAGAAATATCTCTCTAACAATTTCAAGAAAAATACTGTGCTGACAGTACTTAATGGCCTGCAAATCCAGGTCCGTTTCGGTTACTTTGATCTAACTATCGTGGGAGCGAAGCTCTGCATTACTCTTATTCTCTGCCTACAGTCTCAACTTCTTGCATATTCGTTTACGTTACCGAAGTAATGAATTGAATTTGAAAATCTGAGAATTATATTTAGCCTCGGTTGTTCAGCATCATTTGCAAAAAGCTCCAAGTTTTCAGTGTTCTTTAAAAAAAGACGCACGTAGAGAAACATTGTATACAAGAGATCCAGTGAAGGGGGTATTCTAGTCTAGAAACAAGAATTTCAGGTAATTTTTAAAGTGTCGTAAAAAAGAGGCAATTAATATTTTTACTATCCATTTTTTATTAGTTATTTACTAATTTTAGAAGAGTAGAGAAAAAAATTAAAAGCTAAAAAAAGTAAAAAATTTCAAAAATTATGAGCTGACGTAGTGGGGGGTCTCTAAAAATTTCCACGTAACCATGCCCATGATTTCAACCCTCCTAGTTATCTGAAACCAAAAACAAAAAAAGATTATTATTCTAGAATAATGTCGCAATGGTCGGAACTACGGAAAAGTGGGAAACATTTTTTTTCACACAATGGCGACTGCCTAAAAAAAAAAACATTTTTTTGATCACTTTTTCTGACTATTTCGAATTTTTTAAAAATAATAAAAATAAAAATTTTGGGATGGGGCCAGTTCCAACCATAGACAAGCCTTTAAAAAAGACTCTATAAATATTTTAAGTAAATCGGTCCAGTAGAACCTGAGAAATCGTGGCCATTGTTCCGAAAAAGTCAGTTTTGAGAAAAACGCGTTTAAAGTTTCGCGTTCCGGCCGAACCAGTTTGGATGCCGGGTTAGAAAAATGCCTGTATCTCCGAAAATAATTTGAATTTCGAAAAATCCTTTTGTACACATATTTTTGAATAGTTAAACTTTTAAAATATAAAAAAATTCGATTTCGACTAGAATACCCCCTGAAGTTGAATTTTACAATTTTACGAGGTTTGCTTTCAGAAAAATTTCTATAGTTTCAGTTTTGGCAAACCTGCAGTCACGTCTTGTTAAGCGCTGGACACAATTAATATTAATAAAATATTAATTGCATTGCTTTCTTATGAAATCTTAATACTTTTGTTCTTTTAGAATGTCTAATATCGCCATTCAGAAAGTGTATAGACTTGAAATGCGTATTTTCCTCCTAACACACTTATACTTAGAAGTTACAGAATTTCATACACAAACCTGCAAATGTACTTGGCTTTTTGTTTTCATCTACTTTTCAAGTCTTTTTCGTATTTTTTCCCTTTGTCCTTTCGATTTTCTAATAAATGGCTTCCTAATAGCCTATTAGCATACTTAATAGCAATTGAGCGCACGGTCCATACACAAATCTTCGCTAAGTTACAGCAGGTCAATCGCATGCAACATGGCAACATGTCGTTAATTTCAGTGGCCAACACCTAATTTTTTCCATTTTCCACACGAAAAAAATTTTATTGCTTTGAAATTCAAGATGCTTTAAAAGTACATGTAAATTATCAACACACAGCGAGGCTAATCCGAAAACGCGAGCGTTTTTTTTATTAAAAAGTCATAATTTAAAAACACGCGCGACTTGAAACGAAATCTCCCAGCAACAGCGCCAATACAGACACACCTACCGGAGAAGCTAAACAGTTATTAAGAGGAGCATTACGAGGACAACGGATAGCTAAGGGTGGTGGTGTAAAATGTACGCATTGGGGGTTTTCCCCCCACTCTTCCAACCTTTTTTT
>CM050325.1:106456910-106473419 GCA_027475135.1 Bactrocera correcta | reverse complement strand
TCCTCGGTGTTCATTTCGCCTCTCTTCAACTTAGCAAGTCTTTTTCCAGCGGTGGATTTCCCTGGTGCAGAGCCCAAAAAAGAAATGCGTTATGATCCATGTTTTTGTAAACTAACACAAGTTGCTTCAGAAAAATGCTATATCTCATTAACTAATAATTATAATCTAACTCATAGAAATAATATGGATGGTAGTAGTAATATTATCTATGTGTTAGTCACAATAAAGCGTGGACGGGTCCTCTAGTAGAAGGATATACCTAAGAAAAATGTTTACAAATTACTCAATTTTATTACCAAAATAAAAAGAAATAATTAAAAAAATCATCTTCTCCTATAAGGCTCAATTTCATCTTTCATATGATCAACCATCAACCATAATCTTGACAACATCTGGTGCCAACAAGATGTGGCTAAGTTCCACACAGCAGGTGCAACAACCGATTTGTAGGGAGAAAAGTTTGGAGATTTGATTATTTCAAAAAATAAGGACGATGAATGGCATCCAAGAAGTTGTGATTTAACACCATTAGACTACTTCTGTGGGATTGTTGGAAGTTATTGGTCTTTGGCAATAAACCATATTCTCTTCGGGTTCATCAAAATTGTGGAGACCATTTGAATGATGTTATATTCAGAACTCAGTTGTATCGATTGTACTTCACATTAAAAAACAAAAAGAAAAACTTTAACTTAAACAAAAACTAATATAAATATTATTTACAAACTCCTCGACTTGTTCCATGAAGAAACATATTATATAGCAACACTTTCGCCCACAGTTCAATTTCAATCATTTATTTACAACATTTCTAAAACAATATATAAACAACCTTTTAACTCACTTAAAGTAAATCACTTATGACGAACACTCGGCGCCGCCAACAACACAGATTTCCGCACGCGAGGAATCACAAGTCAGGCCACTAGGACAACTGCCGACAACACTCCGCAACAGCGCAGTACTGTTACATTGCGCAAAAGTGGTGGGAGTGAGACAGGTGAAGAGCTTGTTGCCATTACAGGCGCCACAAGCATTCTGATCGGCGGCGCAATCTGCTGAGGATACGGAGCTCGGTACGCACCTCTCTGGGGAATTGGAAACGCACACCTCTCCTGCGGGACACTGAAAGACATGCGATGAATCTGGTACACCTTTATGGCAGATGAGGAACGAACTATCACTGAGGCATGCTATACCGTTGACGCTGCAAGTGTTGCACTTTGCCGATGTGGGAGAGTATAGGAGTGTTGTCGCGAGGAGGCAACTCTATTGAAAAATTAAAAACAAAAGTACGAAATAAATTGAATTTTTTTATATATAAATAATTTATAAATACATATGTATATATATACAAATCACTTATGATATATATACATATGTATATGTACACACTAACCATTAGCCAAACTTTTGGGGAAATCATTTTTGTATCTGCGTTGTAACTGTTAGGGACAACTAAATTCAACTGAACTGTGTCTTCTCGCCGTTAGCTTTATAGCCGCCTCTAGATTGTTGAGTCTACGTCTTCCACCACGAAGGTTGCTAACGATAAGACAAGACAACGAGACATATGTGAAAAATGTTGATTTAAATAGCGAGAAAATAGCGAAAACAAAACAAATAACGCAAATTTTGTAAATACTGTTTATCAAACGGCGGTTTATCTCGCTCATTTATACTTAGGGATGAAAAAGATTTATGCTAAACAGCTACCGTTTGTCAACTTCATATTATAAACTGACTATGATAAGTGGATTAGGTGTTTTCATATCAAATATAATAATCACAATATTTGGTTAATTATTCTTTCCTAGCGATAGCGTGTTCCAACGAAAGATGACTCCATAATGTTAGAGTTTGTTTTACAAATGATCGTGATGGCTGCTTTGGAAAAATATATGTTTGTGTTGTAAATAAATATATACTTGCAAATAAAATATTTTAAATCAAGTCGCAAGATTGTGTATGTGCCCTTGGTCGAAATAGAGATTTGAAATAGTTTGTAAAACAATTAAAAGTTTTAAGCTTTTATCTAATCTCGCTAATGGTATAATTTTAACTAAACGATCTCTTGTAAATAGAATATGGAACTTTTTTAAGGGGTTACATGGGCTTACAGGCTTAAAAAAATTGAATTTTTTTAAATGTTTTATTACATTTTAAAACACCTCTAGAATATTGCCTTAAATTCAAGTTGATCCGAATAATAATTTCGGAGATACAGCCTTGAGTACTTGTGCGCTCGACGCTCGCTAGGCAGGTTTCTCGAGAACAACTCAGGTCTTTGAGATACAACTCTTAAAAACAACGACCAAGTTTTAAATATTTTTTTTTTTCAAAAAATTTCAAATTTTTTTTGTTAATATAAAAAATTCTAATAAAATACTTCAAATTTTATATAAGAAAAAATTTTTTGAAAAAAGGCTGTTCTTTACCCCATACAAGCTTTTTGAAAAAACTTGCATTTCACACTCATTTTCTAATACACTTTTATAGCTATATGCAGTTTTTCCTGTAGGTGGCAACTCTTATTTGAAAATACTTTAAACTAAAATTTACCAAAACACATTGGAAAATTTTTTAAGCATCATATTGTACAATGTGAGAGACAAGCATTTGGTAATGGTCCAAATCTCTTCGCAGATAAATCCCACTCCTTTTTTTCAGTGATGGACATATTGTTTGGGATCTAACGTGCGCAATTTTTTCACAGTCGAATGTCCATGCAATATTGAGTTTATGCTGATCCCAATAATGCCCATAGATTCCTCCATCTCACGATAGGTCACATGACGATTTGCCAATATTATCTTATGCACAGCATTAACAGCTTCCGGAACAAGAACTGATTTTGGACGTCTTTCCGTAAATTTGTCTTGTAGTGATCTACGGATTCATGCTCAAAAGTTTTATTAAGTTCATCGATCCACTGTTAATAAGTTAATCTACGTCGAAAATTATTCCTTGAAAATGTTCGCGGTTTAATTTAATTTTTTGGTCGGAAAGAATATTTCAAGTTACCTTTTGCCCAAAAGTATGAGCTTTTTGGTTTGTCAACCTTCAACACTACCCCAAAGTAAATTTGTGGTATGCTTTGTGCTGCTTGTGTGCCAAGACCTGAGATGTTTCTTTAGCATCCACTCCTTCAAACAACCCTTGAAGCAGCTGAATGACCTGGGGCAGCTTAAACGGATTGTGTATCCAGCTGCCTTCAAGCCTTCTATTCCTACTATATGATCAGGTCCCATATGATATTGACTGTATTTAATTACTGACTGATTTCAATTAGTTCTCTCGCTTAGGTTTTTAGGATACCATCGAGATATTTGACCGAGCTCAAGAGTAAAATAGATCGATTTCCTTTAATTAAGGGAGATTGAACTGCAAAATTTTCGGCCTTCTTATGAAGAGACAGAATTCTGTCGTACTTTACGATAAAGTTATAGTTGCCAAATCCCAAAAGATTTAGCTGTCGACTTTAATTTGTCATTGTATTAACTTACCGATATAATCGGTATATATAATATATTTCTAGTTTGAGCGCGAAATTGAACATGCCTACATTTAGGTTATGGTATGTGATAGAGATATGTATTTGCAGGCACAGTATATTATATGGTATATTTGTTTGAATTAAGCGCTGGTTATGACATTAGTATTTGTGAAACTGCCACCCCCATTTTGCTAAGGTTCTCATTAGACCTACAATTAAGCCTTTCTATATTTCATTCCCTTTACATGCCTAGTTCCAAGCCAATAATATTGGGAGATAATGAAATGATTAGTAAAACATTCATCTTTGTTAAGGTGTTCCAAGGATAACGTTAGCTGGATCTATCATTATAATAAATATGTACCATGTATATTGTAAAATATACTCCTCTCGGTAGTTCAAGTCATTGTTAACTACTATTCTGGCAGTCTGAAAGTGCAATTTATCAAGTTCTTAAAGTGTTTATCAGAAATATAAAGGTAGTCCTTGTTCAATACACTTCCTTAATTTTTGGTTATGATTTTAAACTACGCTTTGTGACATTACGACCTTTTTCGAACGAGGCAGATCGATAGTAAATCAGATTCTTTGAAATTACTCGACGCTAGCGCCACCTAGCGTTGTCGAGTGTGATGATATCAGACTACTGACCAGACGGATTAATTATCAACAAAACGCAGACTTCATTAACTTAAAGTATTGGTTATTTAAATAAATTTAAGTTTTATAGAACTATGTATGTATGCACATAATCACAACTTGTAGAACAGACATATTTTCATCTATAGCATTTTAGCATAAACAAAGGAAAAGTGAGTAATGTGTATTACTTAATTGTCAAATAGTTTTCAAGGATATCTTAAGCACCCTAAATTACCAGCAGTTTCAAAGAATATTTAAATTTATTTTGCAAAATAATGTCAACAATAAACAAAATATTTGCGAAAGCGTGGGATGCGTGGAGGACAGTTTAAATAATTCTCAGAAATGTTAGTATATAAACAAGTAGACATACAAATATTTGTTTAGACACGCTTTTCGTTTGCGTTCACCACTATAAAGGTTATCAGCTCCATTGCTCATGGCCGAATCACCATAGAAGTCAAGAAACTAGCCAGCCAGTTCAATAAACTGTGGAAGGGATGATTGGAATTTTACTCATAACTTCGAGAATTTTGTTAGAAGGCCAGCTAAGTTAATACCAGCACAGAATTTAAAAACAAGTTGTTAACTTTTCAGGAAAGATTCCATTGACGCATGTGATTGTTTTATGTAAGGTTTCAATTAAAGAAATCGCATTGGCGTTTATCAAACACATACATCAGACAATAATGCATATTAAATTATTAAAGAAATATAAAAATAACTAGAGCTCTGCGAGTGATCAAACAATAACTACAAAATATTTGATATAACTTTCGAAAACAGTTTAAAAGATGTAGCCTACTCTTTAGAACATACTTTCAACATTTTTTAGAAACATAGATATCATCGCACTCTGCCTTTAAGGAGGCTGATAGAACATACTGATAACTCAAAAAGTTTCAGAATAAATTTCCAAAATATATATAAAGTAATTCAAATTAAACAAGGTCCGCTGATAACACATGTGTTACAAGTATACGCACGTCGAACGCGATCTGTAAACTTCTTTTGGAAGACTACACTGGTATCACTACTTTAAGCAAAAAATAGTAAGACTTTGTTCATAATTTCAAAATTCTTAATTTATTCTTCAAAATCTATGTTGTCCTCCTCAAAGTAATCCTCTTTGGAGCCAATAAATTTTGGCCAACGTTTTTTCCAACCCTCGAAGTAGTTGTTAAAGTCAATTTTCGGAATATCCTTCAGTACGCATAGCGACTTACGTTGACTCTAAACTTTTTCCCCGGAGCGGTCACTTGAGTTTGCTGAATAGCTAGAAAGTATTGTTTCTCAGACGTTAACTCGATGCTGTTTTTCGAAAAATTTGAGTAATTTTGGAACCAATCGTGATTTCACTTTTCCTGACCCAAATGATCTTTTAAAATGGGTTTCACTTAATATTCCAACCTAAACAATATGTTCGGAGTTTGTAGCATTGCCTTAAGCAATAATATTTGAAAAATTTCGAGAAGAGAGTTTTTCAAATAAGAAAGTAGTGGTGGTAGTAGTGGTAGTGGTCCAATATTAACAAATGAGCGGCTTCTACAGAAGAAGTGCGAGCGAAATTTTAAATAGATATTAATATTAAATATCTAAAACTGTATAGAATACACTATAAGTGGGACTATAAGTAAGGCAGAGAGCAGTTTATGGTTAAATTGACTCAGCTATTGCCACTGAACATTTATATACTTGTCGGGTATCCAACTTTTCCAACTATAGATTACAAACTTCGTGGCAAACTTAATATACCCATAATCAAGAGCTCATTACGTCATGATCTTCCTTTTGAAAACTCAACAACGTGCTTTCAATTGCCTGACATACCAGTGCTATTCGGTTCTTACGTTGCGTTAGCTATTCGTTAGAATAATAAAAAATGGGTGTTTTTCTGTCACTCTCACACATGAAACGAGTCGGTTCGTTAATTTTAATTCTCACACCCTTCGCACACACACGTCTTATGGGAAGGGCTATGGGTGGTTTTCACTTTTAGTGGCTAAATCCATATTCAGAAATTATAGAAAAATTGATTTATCTAATTAATATGTTATGTATTTTACTTTTCTCTTTATTCATACAACAAACAATTTTAGCCTAGACAAGTATATGCAATTCTCAACTCGAAGAAGGGTGTATTTAACTCGCAGGAGCATCAAGATCGCACTCAATGTCACCATCTAAATAACATGCATCGACACAAATATCGCCACCTCTCTGTGCCGCGCATGTTAAACCGGTCGGACACGTGCCCGTTGTGACGACTGTCGCGCCATTGCATTGAGCAAAGGTAGTGCGACTGGTGCAAACAAACGTGGGGCTGTCCGCGGCACAGCCACAAGTGATGTCAGTGGTTGTAGTGCAATCAGCTGGTGCGTTAGCTGCGTCCGAACATTTCATCAGCAAACTCGTACAGGTGCCACCGTTGGGACAATCGTGAGCAGTGGTGTTGTCGGGTTGGCCGTTGAAACAAATATTAAATTGTGTCTCGCTGATGCAGGCGATGCCATTGCTGCCGCAAACACCGCAAGTCGCTGTCGTCTGTTGTACCAGCAAACTCACTGTCGCAAGGAGGAGTAACTAATCGGAGAAAAATATTTAGAAAAAAACGTAATTTATGGAGTATATTGTGCACATATTGTCGTCGTCGCTTTTCTTACCGAAATGGAAATTTTTGTGTTGGACTTCATTTTAATTAGAATACCGTGTGTTTTTCTCGCTCAGTTAAGACTAAATTTGTTTTAATTGCTCAACCTGCTTTTTATATCGCTACTCGGTAGCCAAACACCGTTGGGTAATGATAACACACACCAAATGTAAATAAAAATCATATAAATCAGAAAATACGCACACTTTCACACGAATTTTATTTAAACGAGATAGCTGTGATGTTGCGTTAGTCTGCTTCGTAAAGTTCTGTTATGTTGAGAATCTCAACCAGTGCAAAGTTAAAAAATATGTGAAAAGTGCAAATTTTACCAATATATATATGTATATATTGTCAAACATTATTTATTTCCGAGTTTCCTTTTAAACAGTCTTACGGTCCTCTTTTCGCTGAGACTTCTCAACTTCGCCATAACTCGTCGATCACTTTTAATTTTAAGTCATTACATAGTACTCATTTTTGCTTTGTAAGACCCAACAACTGTCCTTCTAAGTCTGCGCTTTGATATCTCAATGAAGAATTTATGCTCATTTCTTATTAAGTTAGATTAGGCCAGTTTTACGCTGATCTAAAGATCACACTTGAAATTCTACGTGTAGTCCATTTTGAAGCCTTGAAAACAGTAAATTTGTAATCGATCTCATGAGCAAAGTCAGCCTTTAATTTCTATTCACACCATCACTAAGACATATCCGAAAGTTTGAGCTTACCAGTTTACCAACCTTTATCTTGAAAATGTAGGACAGCTTCTGCAGCTATCGGCCGGTAAGATCTTCAAGTTCAAAACCTGTTAGAACTCCCACAATTAGGGAGAGGCTATAATACTGAGGGAAAGAAACAGGTTTGATCTCTTGATGAATCTAAATAAAGAAGTAATTCGATTAAAAGCTGATGTTAGCAACGTCCTTATTTTTCAATATTTGAAAAAGAAGGTCGAGATGTGTTTATTAGTTTTAGATTTTCTCCCGTAGTGGGTTTAAAATTAAAATTCTATATATAAATATTTATTTTTCGGCATTCACAGATTCTTAGAGAATAATAAGCTGCCCAACACCAAACTTGGTTATAGCCCCCTACACTATTATGTAAATTTGCTATTATGCTTCCAAGAACTGCTCTCACGTTACCTACGGAGACGAATGGTTTCAGAAATAACGGCGAACTATAGAAACAAAAAAGCAAAAACAAAAAAAAAACACTATATTTTGAGAAAATAGTGACGGTTTAAAAACTGAATATTAGACATTTTTCATATTCGTGGGTTTTTTTCTCTGCCGGTCTTGATCATTACGGAAGAAGAACGGTCCAATGACGTCGTCGACTCATGAACTGCACCAAACCGTAATTTTTTCTGCAATGATGGCTCATGGAGTACGTGTAGATTGCTGCCTGATCAATAACGCATATTTTGCTTATTGACGAATCCATTCAGCAGAAAATGAGCCTCATCGCTAAAGATGATTTTTCGATGAAGATGCGTATCATTTTCAAGTTGTTGCTCAGCCTAATTCACGACCATACAACGATTCTGGTGGCCAAACGGCTTTAATTCTTACGTCAGTTTAATCTTGTGAGGATGTAGGCCAAGATCTTTTCGCAAAATTCGCCACAAAGACTTACCAGAAATGTGCAACGCTTGAGAACGACGTGTGAGAGACTGATTTGGGTCTTCCTCAATTGATGCGCTAATGGCAGCAATGTTCTCGACACTACGGGTATTTTTTTGCCTCACTGGCACTGGAACATTTCGTACTGTGCCTGTGGATTCAATTTTTTCTACTGGACGCTTAATTGTTGATCTGACAGGACGCTTATGAGGACCATAAATTGAACGTAGCGCTTTTAAAGTTGAGGCTACTGACTCCGAATTTCGATAGTAAATTTTAATAATTTCGAATCTCAGTTGGATTGTATGTATTTCCGTGATGAAATGGCAAACATTGCTGAAGAGAAATGTGAAAGGAGCAGAAAAAATATGGCGTCGTTTGCTGCCCCCCTCGGTTTACTAATGTAGCGTCCCTATCGGAAAAAGCATTACTTTTACAACAAGAAAATGGGTGTGGTTTTCAAGAAGCATTGACATTTCTTTCAAGTCATGACCACGGAATCACTGAAAGCTATTTTCAAGCGTCCTCTTTACGAATAAAATGGTTGACGCAATAGCTTGCGTGACGTAGAGTGTTCGGCAGAGGTTATGAAACTGTAGAAACATAGTGTGCTGCCCAACACCTACCTTCAGAATTTCTTGAAGTAGCTAAGAGTCTTCTCGAAAGGAGTTTAAAGCAGATATTTGAAAGATGGAACTCATCAAAATAATCATTCTAATGACTCAAATGAAGAATATTTTGGACTATTTTTCTTAACAATTATAGAGCAGAAATGGAAAAAAACGAACTTTTATTGACGTTCATTTGTTTATACAAAAGTGCAACTACGTAAATGTACATACTCATGCATTTAAGTTGTAATCCAGAATATAAATTATGTCAGCTGAAAACACAACAACCGGAAAAATATAAAATCCACAGCAACCGTTGTAAAGAGTTTAATTGTAAAACACTAGAGTAGACGAGACACAAGAGTTACTAGAGATTGCAAGTTATAACAAAATGTGGAAATTTAGCGTAAGATGATGACAAGAAATTCGTAAAATATTAGGAAAAAATTATAAAAATAAAAATTGTGAAAAAATATTAAAACATTATACAAAAAAAAAAAATAAAAAAATTCAAATAAAAAATATAAAATACAACTTAAAAAAAATAATTAACTCACCATTTCTCCCAACAGTTCACGACCATAATACTAGCCGCTTTGCTGACGGCGCGCTTGACCAACGGCGAGTGCAATGTTTGCAATGACAACGGCGTTGCCTGCATATCAAATACCACTTTTCAACTATGCTTTGGCGGTAAGTAAACTGCGCAATTTTTTGTTTTACAAAAAATATGGTTATTTTAATTAACCACTCAACTTCATGCAGGCGTAGCACAGGGCGCTGTATATTCCTGTCCGAATGCCAACGATGTTTGCACCAATTTGGGTGTGATTTGTCTCGATTCCGCGATCAGTGCAAGTTTTCAAGCCGATTGTGGCAGCACAGAACAATGTGGACTCTGCACTGGTGTTGCAGATGGCAGTTACGCATGCACCAGCCACAACACGTTTGTCATGTGTCAAGGTGAAGAGCCATCAAGCATAACTGCCACCTGTCCCAGCGATGAAGTTTGCTTGACTTCCCATGCGAATGGTGGTGTTAGTCCTTGCGCCAGTCAGTGTTTGACAAATATTGCGGATATGTGCGATATTATATCTCCGGTATTCAGATGACTTGCACTGGAACAACATACGTTAATACATATATAAATGAATATCAAGCTGTTCAGCTAGCGGATTTTACTTAGTGATAGAAATACTCAAATTCTATGAACCTTTCAGAGTGCAGGGTCCGCATGTAAAACTATAATATAAAAACTTGTATCGATTGTAAAGAAAGACAAAATATAAAAAAGTGCTTGCTATCTTTTAATTGCCACTGTTTAATTGTAACCAAGTAGAGTATGGCCAGAGAACTTAGGAAGAAGCTAAAAAAGAGAAGTCGAAGTTAGCAGGGGGCGACGAAATGTGCTTTGCTATCTTCTATTGAACAGTTAAACAATAAAGTTGACAAAATAATAGAATTTAAAACCTTTTGCTGAACACAATGAACGACTTTTATCTGCTGGACTCTACGTCATTCAAAGTCATTTGAGGACAAACGAGTACTCTCGCTAATAACGAAACCCTTGGGTAGGTTGTATAGTATAATCCCTTCCATAAAAGCGCAGTTATTAAACAACAAGTCAAATCCAAATATTGACCTAGATAATTGTACATAAATTAACTCTATTTCTTGAACCTACGACAATATGAGTACCGACGTATTACAGCTCAGCTAGAGTGGTCAAGAGACATCGAAAAATAACAGATGCAGAAATAATTTCATAATTATTGTATTAACCCTCTAATGCATGAATTTTTGTTTCGACTGTGATTTTTATATTAGACTATATTCAGGTCTGTGAAGACGAATCTGATGTTAGTTTTTCGATTTGTCAATTTGTGTACCTTTTACAGGTAAAATAAAAATCCCGCCTCAAGGCGGACCTATGCATTAACCCTTATTGTTCATATAAATTTATGTTTTCATTTCTTCTTTATTGTGATATTTGAAAAAACAATCTTTTGCCGTTGAATTGCATAAATTAATTTTACATTTAATGCAAAATGCCTGAGTTTCTGATTTGCATCCACGAAATTTGCACATTTTTTTGCCTGAGCGGTCCAAAAACTTACACCAGTGTCCTATTTGATCGTATCTTATATTTTCTGATAGGTGATACGTCTTTTTAGCTTTTGGTGGAGGTGTTAAAGACGATGGACGACCACGTTTTACAGGTTTTGTCGAACCAATCAAACAAAGTGTTTCTGCCACTTCTGATCTGAAGTCAGGAAGTTTACACTTTAGGACGTCCTTATTTAGTCGGTTATAAAGACAATATGCATTCACCATACTCACGTCCAGCATGTGGTAAAATAATTTATTTGTCCATTTTCTGGTTTTCATTTTTATGTGGTATCGACCAATCAATCCGTCAACCAAATCCACACCACCCATATGCTGGTTGTATTCTTTCACAATAGCTGGACAATCCACCTCAACATTTTGTTTCAATTTTCGATCCCAACGATTTGCCTTTAAGGAATATGAACTTTCATTATGTACAATTGCATCTGTTCCTACGTAGGTGGATAACAGACGAACTGCTCTTGTGTCGTACCACAAAACGCTGCTTATGTCTACTCCAAAAACACTTCCCACGTATTCTTCATTATACCCACGTGCTACTTTTTTTGATTGCAGCTCTGCGTCTGTGGAAAGTTTTATATTTGGTACTCGATTTCCTCGCACTGTACCTAAACTGTGAATTCCGCGACTTCTCATATATAATAGCAATCCCAATGAGGTATAAAAGTTGTCAAAGTAAATAATATGATTGGCATTGTTTGGTATGACTTGTGACAACCTAACTACAACATTGGATGCAGCACCAAGATCTGGACAATTTGGCAAAATTTTGTTATCGCCGGCGCCACAATAAACTTCAAAGGAATACGAATATCCAAAGGAATCGCAAATCACGAATAGTTTCGCTCCCCATTTGTGAGGTTTTGCTGGCATATATTGCCTCACTGGGTTTCCACTCATTTTCGTGGCACACATTTGCTCATCAACGCAAAGTCTCTGCCGCATTGGAACTGAAGAAAAACGTTGGTTGAAATGTTTTACTAGCGGCCTTATTTTATACAAGAGGTCATAACCAGGTTGACCTTTCTCTATACGAGACGCATCATTATTGAAATGCAAGTGGTTTCTAATTTCTTCAAATCGATTGCATGTCATGGATAAACGTATCGGATCTAATCCGTATTGTCCCCAATATGAGCGACTGTTAGGAAAGCGATAAACAGACGTAAACAACAATATTCCCAAAAACTTACGCAGCTCTTGGTGATCGATACAAAACTTTGAAGATATATCTTTTTGCTTGGCATACAAGTTCATCTGTAAGGCTATTGCCTGCAAAATTTTTATTAAAAATTTAATAAACTGTTATATATTAGAAATTACCTTCAGAAAGTCTTCGGTCACAAAATATGCAAAGCAGTCGTAAGGTGTTTTTAAACATTTTAAAAAATCCGGCATGTCCTGGCCTTGAAAAGCCAAATCTGCAACACTCAGCTGAAGTTTTTTCTTCTTCCAAAGAATCGATCTTATCGCACTCATATCGTTTCTCAAATCACTTGCAGCTGGTAGGACTCCGATTTTTTCTTGCGATTCTAATGCTTTGTGCACAGAACGTGTCACTGTCGACGGTAAGAATACACTAGAAGTAACGTCACAAACAGGCAATGGAGGAATCGGTGGCAGCTCAATTATTTCAGCATTTTCTTCAAAGTCTGTCACATTCAAACTGCATTCGATTGCGTTTCGCATCATTTCTGAGGAGTTTAGCATTGCATCAATGATCGTATCATTTTCCGGTAGTGAGTAGGTTGGATCCATATCAGAATCGTCACTATCAAAATCGCATTCATTGTCGGAAGTATCAGTTACCAATTGCGACTCTTCGAAATATTGTCGAATTTCTTCATCCGTCATATGGGTCTTAGAATAACGCGACATATCTGATTATTATTCAATAATAAAATAAGAAAAATTTTCAATTGTATCACAAATATTTCATTTTACTTGAAAAAGGTAGGCAGCGCAATGCATGAGTCCGCCTCAAGGCGGAGTTCAATATTTTCGAATTTACTCACCTGCTATTAGTTTTTTTATTATAAATCGAACACTATCATAAAGAGCACAAAATTCCACACCCGTAAGTATTTTTTTCAACTTGAAACGACACAAGAATTTATATTTCTTGTTGTTCAGAAAATTGTGTTGATTGCAAAAATAATTAAATTGGCGGGAAAGTGCTAATCTGTCACTTCAAATTGACAGTACGTCAAAACTAGAAGTAGTATTGCCAATCTGAAAAAACCATTACGTAAGTTGAACTTTAAGCGTTCTTTTGAAAAAAAATCCGAATTTTAATATTAAAAGAAATATTTTATATCTGATTTTGAAAACACCCCGTCTGTAGGCAGGCATATGCACTAGAGGGTTAAGTAAGTGAGTGAACAGTAATTTGTAAACCTAAGAAATCGACTATTATTTGAAAGCATGATACTGTTATAGCACTAAATTTTTGTTGCCAAGTGTAAGGTTGAAAATTCTTGATCAGACCTATAAGGTCCATAAAGACCTAAAGCTCACAACAATGAAAATGTCGTCTATCTACTATTCAATCTACAGGTAGTTTTTGATACTCAGAAAAAGACATCAGAGGATATATAAAATATATAACTATATACTACTATGAGCAAAAAATAGTAGGACTTTCATCATAATTTTAAATTCTTATAATATATTTCAAGGAGCATTATAAAGTAAACAGAACTTTAAAAATACAGAACAAAAATCATATTATTTATTTAGTCTCCTTCTGCTTCAATACACTTTGATATCCCAATGACAAAGTGGTGCTTCTTAAGTTAAGTTAGGAAATAGCTTTAATATTTTTTCCATTTCTTTTAGAATTTTTGTAGGCTTTTCTCTTATCCTTTCGCCTATATAATTCCAGCAGTTCTCAATTGGATTGAGTATGCTCCTGTCTTGAAATCTTCCGTTAGTCAGTGTATTTTTTCGTAGAATTTTCGCGCATTACCCTATCGGCCAGCTCTTCATACTCACACATTTCGGCCTCCCTCATATTCAGCCTGCAAATGCGTTTTGATTCCCTCTTCAACTCTCGGTATCTATCCCATGCCGCACGTGTTGTGCTCGATTGTAACGTTGCGAGGTAGGCAGTCTGTTTTCTCTCTGCTGCCACAAGGCACTCCTCATTTTACCAGCTGTTCTTTTGCATTTTTCAAAAGCCTATGGTTTCGCTTGCACCTGTACGTAAGGAGCTTGAAATGCCGTCCCACAGTTCCTTGAGACGACTCTCGAGTCGAAAAGTGGAGTAGAAAATCTGTCTGTTGTGATTGCAGCTTTTCGACGTCGAACCTTCCTTGCATTTGCTGAGGTGCGTTTTTTGCTGCACAGAAGTGGGTGCGTACCTTGGCTGCAACAAGATAATGCTTCAAATGATTGTTAGGACCTCACGTACGCATGTCTAAAACACTGGAGACGTGTCTTCCGTCTATCACAACATGATCGATCTGTTTGGTGGCCAGGTAGCTTGATGTATTTTCTTCTGTTGGAATCTGGTACTACAGATAACCATATTGCGAGCCTCAGCAAAGTCGATCAGCCTCAACCCATTTGGGTATGTTTCCTCGTGGAGGCTGATTTTACCAACTTGCGTCAAAAATACTTTCTTTGCCCACGCCGGCGTTTAAGTCGTCAAGAACGATTTTGGCATCGTTGCGGGGGCAGCTCTCTTAAGTGTGTTCCAAGCGTTCATGGAAAACATCTTTGGTCACATCGTCCTTCGCCATCCACCGGTGTACTCGACGGAGGAGTCTCTCTCCCATCACGAATCCCACACCAAATTTGCGCTCCTTTATATGGCCACTGCAGTAAATGTCACAAAGACCTACTCGCCTCAGTTTTTGTTCCGCCCATAGCATTTCTTGGACGGCGGTTATGTCAGCCTTTACTCTAACGAAGACACCAACCAACTGAGCAGCGGCAGCTTCCCAATTAATGGACCAGACTGGACCCAGCGCACAACCCTGCGGAGGGGATGTTTCGCCTTCTCACTTTAGCTCGCTTACAAACGGCGACTAGATATAGAAACAAACAATCAACAAAAAGTGTGTTTTGAGCGTATAGTGACAGTTTCAAAATTTAATGTTAGAAACTTTTCATTTTCGTGGGTTTTTCTTCTCTGATGTTTATTCCAGTAGGATCGTCTGTGTTTGATAGTTAGTTTTATAGGTTTTTTTTCCCAGTATTGAAGATGATAAATATAGTCGTTCAGCTCAATATTGGAAGGAAATTTCAAATCTCCAACAACAATTTGTCTTCGGAAGCCAATGTTGGTGTTATAAAAAAATATGAATCCGGCTTCTAATTGGGATGATTTTTTCGTTCATTAACACACGGTGTATGAAGATTTACAAAAAATCGCCTCATATGTAAAATGTGTCTTTAGACTTAGCTCGCTATAAACTCCCTTTCTACTCCATGAATTTAGTGCAGAATGAGGACAAAATGTGTCTAAAAATTGTTGTGTCCTCATTAAGTAAATTGAGAGCTTCTTGAAGGAACTAAGAGTCTTCTCGAAAGGGGCTTAGAACAGTTGTTTGGAAGATATAACTCATCAAAATTAGCATTTTTTATGACGACTATTTTAGATCGTTCTTAAAAAACAAAGAGCTCAAACGACAGAGATCTACTTTCATTGCCATTTAACCTTCTACCCTTAAACGCGCTTCGTTTGTTTATACATAAGAACATTTTCCTTGAAGTTGTCTAATTAGCGCCACACACACACGCACATTAAGATTTAAACTACGCAAATATGCATTCGTATGTATCTAATCTAGTAATCTAGTTTACAAAGTGACAGAATAAAATTATGTCAGCTGAGAACACAACAACCGGAAAAAAATAAAATCTACAGCAACCGCTATAAAGAACTTAGTCGTAAAACACTAGAGTAGACGAGACACAAGAGTTACTAAAGATTTCGAGTTATAACAAAATGTGGAAATTTAGCGTAAGATGATGACAAGGAACTCGCAAAAAATTAGGAATAATTTATAAAAAAAAAATTATTTAAACAAATTAAAAAATTATACAAAAAAAAAAGATAAAAAAATTTTAAAAAAAAAATATAAAATACCACTTAAAAAAAATAATTAACTCACCATTTCTCCCACCAGTTCACGACCATAATATTAGCCGCTTTGCTAACGGTGCGCTTGTGCAACGGCGAGTGCAATGTTTGCAATGATAACGGCGCGGCCTGCATAACAAATACCACCTTTCAACTATGCTTTAGCGGTAAGTAAACTGCCTATTTTTGTTTTTTTGTTTTTCAAAAAATACAGTTATTTCAATTAACCACACAATTTTACGCAGGCGTAGCACAGGGCGCCG
>CM050325.1:106439863-106456410 GCA_027475135.1 Bactrocera correcta | reverse complement strand
TGTTAACAGCTTATGCGATATGTGGATGATCGTTTGTTTCTGGGTCTTAAATATAGGTCCAAGACTCATCGCCAGTAATTTCTTCGGATATTGCCTTGCGCCTTAAGAAATAATAAATACTAAATTTTTTGGAGAAATCTCATCAATTAATACAGCTTTCTATACAATGAATTAATTCCGACCGTTCAGTTTATAAGGATATGACCCTAAAAATAAGGTGACATTTGAATTAAAACTGCGCGCGTCGAAGGATTTGGAGAATTATTTTTTTTTTTTAGGTTGGTAGTACTGTCAGTCATATTTATGTCAAATTTCATGTCAAAATATTCATTAGTGTTTGAGATACGTGTGGTTTTGTGAGCTGCCAAAAGTGAGTTTTTCGTTTTTTGCGATGTCGAAATTTGTTTAGCAAAGAATTTGCATTAAATTTTGTTTACGGAATAAATTTTCTGCTGCGGATGCGTTGAGGATGGTGCAGAAAGCCTTTGGTGATGAGACTTTGTCTAAAAAAAATGTTTACAAGTGGTGAAGTGCAAGGCCGTAGCTAGGGGGGGGGGCCATAGGGCAGCTGCCCCCCCCTATCGTTCGTCCCATTGGTGATTTTTTGTTTGTAACGGGGCATCTCGACAGGATAGACTATATACAATACTAGCTGCATTGCCGTGCCCATTGCCTGTGGAGACTCCACATTGCTCATTGCTTACTAGATATAGAATACTATCTAGTTTGCCATGTATCGTAAGCTAGAAGCTGTCACTTCAGCAGTTTGACAGCGCAGTTTTCATTTCTATGAAAATTTTGAAGAGGCAACATATCCCATTTGCACATATGCCGACGGCATTTTCAATTTGGCAATATAAAATTTATAAGAGCGAGTATTAAGACGGTTGTGTTATATTATAAAAATAAAGTACATGTTCAAAATAACATTTTTTCAAAAAATTAATATTTAGTTTGATATTGTTAATTTACAGAAATATTATGTAAATTGGGTTGGGTATGAGCGAAGTCTTAAATTTAATAAACTTATACAAGATAAATCAAAATATTATTGCGCATTTTAAATTTATTATTTTAATTGGTATATAAATTTTATGCCACAATTATTATATAGTAGTCCAAAAATATGAATCCCAGAAGTACATTTGCAAAAAAAGGATCTTTCTCCTTTTCTTATTATCTTATTATTCCCAGAAATACATTTGTAAAAAAAGGATCTTTATCCTTTGTTATTATTTTCTTTTTCCCAGAAATGCATTTGTAAACAAAAGGATTTTAATCTTTTTTTATATTTTCCACATAAAAGATAGGTAGCTTAAATCTCTCATTTACGTACATATACCGACGAAAGTTTTATTTCCGACGGCATTTCGCAAATGATAAAATAAATTTTTCAAGAGCTCAAAGCATGCGCTACATCAGCTCGAACCTACCTACCCTACGCCTTTGCGCTAATGATTCTATCATGATAGCAAATGCTCACATACAGATTTGGCAATGGTAATAGCAATTCGTTTGACAGCTAGTATTCTATAAATTCTATCCTGTCGAGACGCCCCGTAAAGTTGCAATTAATGCAATGAAGTTAAATAATTTATCGATCGATGTTTACCATCAATAGCTTTTTTAATAGTTTGTCATCACTATCATATTTAATTAAAAGAAGAAAAACTGTCAAAAGTGATTAGTGTTATTGTGTTGTTAAAAAAAAGTGTCGCTTAAGAAGTAAACCTGATAAGAATATAATGAAAATGGACATTATAAGCTTTTTTAATAATACTACAAGTACGTAATAGTTGACTTAAGTTATTGCATTACACTTTTTAATGATACATATGTTCTTATTGCAGCGAGATTGAAGAGGAGGCTGAGCTTGAATGATAGCAGCTCAAGTGAAGAGAGCCACGCGGCAGATATGACGGCGGATGATTGCCATGCCAACGATATTGGCAAATGGGTGGCTTTAGTCGGTACGATGAGTGAGGAGCAGAAAAAAGAACTGTTGGTTAGTTGTTGGAAGCCCGACCAAAATTATAATTTCAGCTGATGCAACACACTTGAAGAGAAAATTCAATTGGTCATGGTTAGATTTATACAAACCATGGTTGGTGTACTCGCGCAGGCTAAAGGGCGCTTTTTGTCTTAATTGCGTGCTGTTTAAGCCTCTCAACAAACCTGGCGTAACTTCCTCGTTTGTTGTACGCCCTTTTACAAAATTTAAAAATGTGCATGAGTACTGCAAAGCTCATGCATCAAGCAGTTTGCATAAAGAAGCTACGCAATCAGCAATGTCATTTTTAAATGAAACTCCTGTCGATATGCAAATGCAACGGAGTCATGTAAAAAAAATTGAACAAAATAAAAAAATTATTAAATCCATTACAAATACAATTTTGTTTTGTGGAACGCATGATCTTCCTCTTCGTGGCAAAACGAATGATGAAGGTAAATCTGACAGATTTATAAAAGTTAAAAATAATGAAATAATTTCACTTTTTCAAAGGTGTTCTATATGATCTGCTTATGATGAGAATATCAGTTGGTGATGAGACATTAAAAAACAATTTGGAGGATGGCAAACAAAACGCAAAGTATACTAGTCCACAAATCCAAAATGAAATTTTGGACATTTCGGCGAAAGTAATTAAAAATTATATCTGCACAGATGTTAAGAAAGCGTCAGCGTACAGCATCTTAGCAGACGAGACAGCAGACATGGCTGGTAAGGAACAACTTTCGATAGGAATTCGATTTTTTGACAGCAGAAAAAAAATTATCCGTGAAGAATTTATTGGATTTATGGAATTAGATGCAATGGATGCAGCAACAATTGCAGCCAACATCAAAGGATTTGTGGAAGGCTTAGACTTAGATCCTGCTAAATGTGTTGGGCTTGGGTTTGATGGATGTGCTACTATGGCCGGCAATACTAGTGGGGTGCAAAAAATATTAAGAGGTATATTCCAAAAAAGTTGTTATATTCATTGCGCCAGTCATCGCCTCAATTTGGTAGTTAATGACCTGAATTCAGTCTCTGAAATACGTAACACCATTTCCACCATAAAGGATATAATAAATTTTTTCAAAGAGTCACCCCTTCGCAGAAGATACGCTCCGAATGTACATTCTTTTTGTGAAACACGCTGGTCGGAGAAGTACAAAAATATCGCTGATTTTAAAAAATTCTATTGTGATATAATAGATGGATTGGAAAAACTAAGCACAGATGGAAACGCTGGCACGAGAAAATTTGCATTCCAACTTCACAGTGCTGCAACTAAAAGCGTTTTTCTTATTTGTATGTTCATTATTGCCAAATATTACAGCATTCTCCAACCAGTAGTGAATATATTGCAAGCCAAGAACAATGATGTGATTAAATGTAGAGATCACATCAATAACATTTTAAATTTATTTGAGGAACATCGAGAGACATCTGCCAGCGAATTTGAAAAGATTTTTAGAGACTGTGAAAAGTTAGCTGAGAATGCATCGCTCAATATAAGTGTGCCCAGAGTCGTCGAGAAGCAAACAAAAAGATCAAATCCTCCATTCACGACAACAGCCGAGTATTACCGCCGGGCAATTTTCATTCCATATTTGGACTCTTTAATAACATCTATTAGAGAACGATTTCTTAAAGAAAACACTCCAACTTTTGATCTCGCAGCCTTAAGTCCACTGCATATGAAAACTATCTCTTTAAGCGAATTCAATGAAAAAGTTTTGCGTGTATGCTCTTTTTACAATATAAAAGATATTGAAAATGAGCTTGAACTTTATTACAAATATTGGAAAGATAAGGAAGGAGATGAGTTAGATTTAATATGTGCTTACAATAGCTGAGATTTTTATCCGAGGATAAGGGAGGGACATGAAATTCTGTTCGCAATTCCCTGCACAACTGCCACTGTTGAACGGTCTTTCAGCACTCTCAGAAGAGTAAAGACATGGCTGAGAACAACAATGGGAGAGAATCGGTTGAATGGTAATAAAAGCAAACATTTTTTATAAATAATTGAGTACGTAAATTTTATTTTTTCAGGATTGTGCATACTTAGCACCCACCGGGCTTTAGTCAAAGAGAATCAAGCGGAAATGGAAACGAAAATTCTGGAGGAGTTTTCAGCGAATCCTAGAAAACTTTTATTAGCATGAAAGGTATAAAAATAATATAAAAAAAGTTACTGGAATTAAATTTTTTTTTTCAGCCCCACCCTACATGCGGACCTGGCTACGCCTTTGGTGAAGTGAGTTTCAAGCCTGCCGTGAACGTGTCGAAGACGAAGAGCGTCCAGGGCGACCATCAACCCCAACCGACGAAGCTCACGTTCAACAAATCAAAAATTTGGTGTTGAAAACCCGTCGATTAACAATTAGAAACCTTGCTGATGAAGTTGGCATTTCGAAAGGCTCAGCCAATACCATTTTGAAGGACGTTTTGGACCTCAAGCGCGTCAAATCTCGACTGGTACCGAAAACATTGAATTTTTTGGAAAAAAGACGTCGCGTTGAAGTGTGTGAAACGATGTTTTCCGACTACCAAGGTGTCATGTAATGCATTATAACTAGCGATGAGACCGGGATCTATTCTTACGACCCCGAAACAACCGATCGATCGAGCGAATATCGTGCCAAAAGAGAGCCGAGGCCAAAAAAATCGCGCCAAAGTCGCTCAAAAATCCAGGTCATGTTGACTGTTTTCTTCGATTATCGTGGTTTTGTGCATTATGAACTCCTTCCAATCGGTCAAATAGTCAACAAGGAATATTATTTGAACGTTATGCGTCGCTTGCGTAACGCTATCCGCCTAAAAAGGCCGGAATTGTGGAAAGACAATTCTTGGTTTTTACACCATAATGCCCTCGTAATTCGTGATCATTTCGCTATAAACACAACCCACATCGTTTCGCAGCCACCGTATTGACCTGATCTGGCGCCGTGCGACTTCTGGCTGTTCACCAAGCTCAAAAGACCGCTCCGGGGACACCGTTTTTATGCGATAGAGGAGATTCAAGCCGCAGCGAAGACGGAACTGAAAGCCATCCCGGAAAGTGACTACAACCAGTGCTTCGAAGATTGGAAAATCCATTGGCATAAGTGCATTGCATCGGGAGGGGACTACTTTGAAAGGGATGAAATTGATTTGGAAGAATAAATAAAGAATTTTCAAAATAAATACAATGTCACTTTATTTTTTGGGTATGCTTAATGACCAGTTTCTTGCTTGGAAACTTCACTAATCGAGTCAGCTATATGTATTTTGTAGGCTCTTCGACGTTTCTTTTTGAATGTCAAAAACTTCGTGGCAAACATAATATACCCTGTTGATGGTATTAAGAATACTAACAGGGAAAAAGTCATACATACTTATGAATATGTATGTTCTCACAATCGAATCAAAACAGCAAGAAGCTCAGTGGCTTGACTTCAAAGGTGTCAAGTGGTTAGGAGTAGTAGCCACTGTCAACTGTGCAGTGAGGATATACAGCTATTTCTTTTGTTATCTTATAGTCCTTTTTGCTGTTTTTCTCATACTAGCTCAATTTGCTCTTTTCTTCTAGATGACAATAAATCTCATTGTTGTTTGATGTTTTATTTATGTACATGTGTCTGTATATTTGTTTATTCAATCGTAAGCGAGTTTGCCGACTACGAGTTTTTACCACCTTTATACTATACAACTAGTTTGCCATTCAACATTATTTTTTGTTTTTCTTTCCATTTCGTTTTCTTCTTATCATTATATTTCGTTCTATTTTATAATTTTTTTCAAACGTATTAACCAGATATAAGGCTTGAGGACTATGCTTAGCTGGCCTGCTAGCATTGCGGTGACGGAGAGTTAACTGCCCATATGACTGACAACTTTGGTTTGCAACCCACAATTATGCAGATTTTTACCGGTATAGCCTTCTTCACTTCTCTTTAAAATTTTTTGCATTTCAGTTCGAAATTTGTTCATTCATTTGTGCCTTCGCAGTCAATGCCTACAGAAATTTGTGGCATTGTTTAATGGTTGATGATGCAGATATAATAAAAAAAGACTAGAAAAACATAATTACATTTAAGAAGCGAAATTAAAAAGTGTTAAAAAAATTAAAACTACTTCTTAACCAAACGAAAAGCTCTTGCTGATATGATTTTTATTGAGTTTGATATTAATCGGTGCTTTAAGAAAGTACATATATTAAGGGGGTATTCTACTCTAGAATTTTGAAAAATTTGATTTTTTTTTCATATATTTAAAGTTCAAACCCTTAAGAACATATTATCCAAAGGATTTTTAAAAATTAAAATTATTTTAAGAGCTACAGTTACTTTAGTGACTCAGTACCTAGCCCGGTAGGTAGGTAGGCTCACTTTCTTAAAGGGGTTTTCTCGAAACTACTTTTTTTCAGACGGTACCGGCATTATCTTAAGTTCTATACAACCGATTTACTTGAAATTTTGTGTGAACCTTCTTTATGTAATCCTTTATCGTTCCTACCAGCATCTTGTAAAAATTTTTGTATTTAATATTTAAAAAAATTCAGGAATTTAAAAAAAAACGTAAAAAATAATATTTTATTTTCAAGCAGTTGCCATTAAAAAAAAAAAGTCGTGTTCCGAGGACAGCATCCTTACTGATTAAGAATTTCTTTTAATTTTTTTTTTTTAGACTACAAGAGAGTCAGGATCAATGTCACCAGGATGCGCCATTCTTTTTTACACCTGACTCTGCCCCCCTCTAATTATTTTAATTTTTAAAATTTTTTTGCAATTTTGTTTTTCTGTATTCAATAAGATTCAAAAAACTGCCCATAATTTGATTTCTAGACTAGAATACCCCCTTAACTTTCAATTAATTTACTTATGACATAACTAGGCGCAACCTTGACCTAGCCCCTATACAACTAAATTCAGAATTTTCTAACAATTGGCTGACTGACTCCAAATCTCATTGAATATTTTTTAGTATATAGCATGTTAATAAAATGTGGTATTGGAAAAATAGATAAAATTTAGTCAATACTACCCCCAACTCCCGAACGAATTTCTGGGGCTTTGATTCCTGCATGTTTCAAGAGTATATAATATGCGGTAACACCCAAATATTGCCCTTCCTTAACTGTTATATACAAAGTTTTACAATGCCTTCTAGTATATTCCCGCGTTTGATCTTTTCAAGTATTGAGAGTGCAAAATGTTCGGTTGCACCCAAACGTCAATTGTTTTATCAAGAAAAAATATGACCTACCTATGTAATCTTAATGTATATGTATGTTAGCTATTTACGTGGAAAAGTATGAAGAGTATGAAAGTCATTTTTATGTAAAGATCTATATGTATTATAACCCTACCCAAAAGCCAAAAAGTGCAAAGCAACGACACTACAAGCTTGACCTAGTCCCCATTAAAGTAATATAAGGATTTTCGTACAACCGACTTGCTTTACCCCATGTGATTAGTGAAGTATGTAAGGTATCTTAATGAAACGCAGCGAGTATTTTTTTAGTATACGAGGTTTGACAATTAAGTAATGAGACTAATTTTATTGCCGCGCTTGTGATAAACCTGTGATCTTGAAATTCCCTTTTCCGACATCTCTCCCCTCTCCATTAATAACGGGTGATTTTTTAAGAGCTTGATAACTTTTTTAAAAAAAAAAACGCATAAAATTTGCAAAATCTCATCGGTTCTTTATTTGAAACGTTAGATTGGTTCATGACATTTACTTTTTGAAGATAATTTCATTTAAATGTTGACCGCGGCTGCGTCTTAGGTGGTCCATTCGGAAAGTCCAATTTTGGGCAACTTTTTCGAGCATTTCGGCCGGAATAGCCCGAATTTCTTCGGAAATGTTGTCTTCCAAAGCTGGAATAGTTGCTGGCTTATTTCTGTAGACTTTAGACTTGACGTAGCCCCACAAAAAATAGTCTAAAGGCGTTAAATCGCATGATCTTGGTGGCCAACTTACGGGTCCATTTCTTGAGATGAATTGTTGTCCGAAGTTTTCCCTCAAAATGGCCATAGAATCGCGAGCTGTGTGGCATGTAGCGCCATCTTGTTGAAACCACATGTCAACCAAGTTCAGTTCTTCCATTTTTGGCAACAAAAAGTTTGTTAGCATCGAACGATAGCGATCGCCATTCACCGTAACGTTGCGTCCAACAGCATCTTTGAAAAAATACGGTCCAATGATTCCACCAGCGTACAAACCACACCAAACAGTGCATTTTTCGGGATGCATGGGCAGTTCTTGAACGGCTTCTGGTTGCTCTTCACCCCAAATGCGGCAATTTTGCTTATTTACGTAGCCATTCAACCAGAAATGAGCCTCATCGCTCATCGGACACGGACGCGAAACACATTTCGAACCGAACACTGATTTTGGTAATAAAATTCAATGATTTGCAAGCGTTGCTCGTTAGTAAGTCTATTCATGATGAAATGTCAAAGCATACTGAGCATCTTTCTCTTTGACACCATGTCTGACATCCCACGTGATCTGTCAAATACTACTGCATGAAAATCCTAACCTCAAAAAAATCACCCGTTATATGTATCATCGCTCTAGCTTGTTTAGTTCGCCTGCTGCGTTAAGTTGAAGAGACGTGTATTTGTAGTGCTCGTCACGAAAATGGAAAATACGAAATCAAGAGCAACGCGTCGCGATAAAATTTTGTTCCAGATTGGGCGAAACAGCTTCGGGAACGTACGCTATTACTGGCGACGAGAGCTGGTTTTTCCAACACGACTCGGAAACCAAACGCCAAAGCTCACAATGGTTGTCTCCGCGCGCCCCCCGCCCGAAAAAAGCTCGCATGAGCAAGCCGAAGGTGAAAACGATGATTATTGCCTTTTTTGATAGCCGTGGGATAGTCCACAAAGAATTGGTGGTAGACATTGCCGTGCCACGCCGCCCTCAGCGTGTCCCAGTATTTGGCCTCTAAAGGGATCGCCGTGTTGCAACAGCCGCCTTATTCGTCCGACATGTCACCCTGTGACTTGCTTTGTTTCCTAAAACAAAATCGGTGGTCAAAGGAACCCATTTTGAGTCGATTACGGACATCCATGCGGTCGTGACGAGGGCACTCGCGAACATCTCAGTCGAAGCGTTCCAGAAATGTTACGACGCATGAAAAACGCACTGGAATCGCTGTATAGCAGCCCAAGGGGACTACTTTGAAGAGGATGGCAGAGTTGTAGAATAATTTTCAAATATACGGTTTTTATGGAATCAGTCTCATTACCTCATTGTTATACCTCGTATGACATGATAATACTTAATACATAAAATCGAGGCGATACCATCCAATATACTACGTTTAAGGATTTTCGTTTTTCTAACAAATCATATGCTGAATATGCCAGTCAAGATTTTTAGACAGGAAATAGTTTTTGCGTCTAGATCTGCAGAATACGGTGATTGCGGAAACAATCCGAAGCCCAGTTTATGGATTTTGCCACCGTCTTCATTGACTGGTGACAGTGCATTGTCGTGAAGAAAAATCCCTTTCACGTTTTTACTTGTTATCCATATTTTTCAGAATAGCAAAAGTTGCTTCAATCAAATGATATTATTAACGAACTAATAATCCGACAGCTGTTGAATTTATACACGCGCCTTTTGAAGGATTTAATTCTAGTAGTTCCATCTATGCATCAGACTTTTTCAATTAGCCTGTTAAATCATAATTAAAGTTTTTCTTGTATAACATATACAAAATGAAAACAACTAAGTTAGTAGTAAAGTATATTTATATACAAATCACTTACTTAAATTTCCGGCTTTTATACAAAGTTTGAATTTGAGACAAATTGATATACACTATATTGGTGTACGGCCAAAATTAAAGAAAGCTTTCTAAAGACTCACAAGACTCATGGATTTTGAAATTAGAATTTAAGAAAAATTTACAGAAGTTTAGGAGTTAAGGACGAATGATGTATGTTTTTTAAATTTTCTTATACGTTAGTAAAAGGCTAAATGCGAAAAACCGGGCTGTTTACAGCAATTACTTCCCAATTATCTAATACAAACATTACATTTAGGTTTCATATATAATAGAGGGCTTTCACCCAGTGCTCCTTGATGTCTGAAATAATAAAGAACAAGTAACATAGTATAGTGATAAATCTCCAACAAAATTTCATTCAAAGCAATTTAACTTTCGCAAGGAAACAATGTAATTTCCTGTTTTCGTATTTGAAAGGCGTCACGACAAGTAAACACAAAGCAGACAAAGAGATAGTTCAAAGAACAAACAACTGTATAAATTACACTGGTAGACACATAAGTTGAGACATGAAAGTTCTTAGGTGCTTTTACTGCAGTTTGATACCCTGAAATCAAATCTGAAAATAGAATTTTTCTATCACTCATAGATATTTAGAGGTGGGCCATCTAACGTTTTAAATTAGAATTATTTATATTTCGACATTGAAAACGTCAAATACCATTCGGAAAGTGACAGATATTCAGTAAAAAGTCTAAAATTTACGAAATGGGTCGCTATTCACTGGAAGAGAACTGGAAAATATTGGAAAAAACCGATGATGTTCATTTTTACCGAAAAATTATCTTTCGATGGTTACGTTAACAACCAGAATTGTCGCATTTGGGGCACAGGACGGCGCTACGTGCCATACCGCAAACGCTACACCCAATCTTTTACGTCCTATCTTCGAAAATCGCATAATCAGCAAAAGAGGTG
Source organism: Bactrocera correcta (assembly GCA_027475135.1). Classification (NCBI taxonomy): domain Eukaryota; kingdom Metazoa; phylum Arthropoda; class Insecta; order Diptera; family Tephritidae; genus Bactrocera; species Bactrocera correcta. The sequence continues at coordinate 106,445,710 of CM050325.1, read as the reverse complement.
ATGTGAATTGGCCTCCCAGAAGCTGCGATTTAACTCCGTTGGACCATTTTCTGTGGGAAGCTGTTAAAGATAAATGTTACGCCAACCATCCAGAAACAATTCAAGATCTAAAGTACGAGATTTAAGCTGCTGTAGCTGCCATAAGGCCTGAAACCATCGAGTAAGTACTCCAAAATTGGATGGATCGGATAAGCTACTGTAAACTCAGCCGTGGTGGTCATTTGTCCGAAATTGTTTTCCACAAATAAATTTAATAAAACAACCTTTTAAATAAATGTTAGAAATTTGAAAAATATCAAGCCGTTATTTTTTATTGACTTTTTAAATTTAAAATTTTTTATGGCCCACCCTATATTTAGATTTTACAATACTAATGTGTTGAAATTTAAAGGTGAAGTTATTTATACTTCGCGTGTTTTTCGAATCGGTTTTTTTCTATAAGTTGGTAGTACTGTTTGTGACATCTATGCTTAATTTCACGTTAAAGTTTTCATTAGTATTTGAGATATGCATCGTTTTTTGAGGCTCTAAAAGTGAATTCTTCTATTTTTACTATGTTTGAATTTATTGAAAGAAGAAGTCGAGAAAGCGCCATCTCATGCTGCATTGGTTATTCGTGATCATTTCGCTACATTTTTAACTAATATCATGCCGCAATCACAGCATTCGCCGGATTTACCTTTGTGTAACTTCTGGATATTTAGCAAATTCGCATGACAGTGAATCTAGTTGAACTTAAAAAGGTATTACCTTTGCATATTAAATTGGGTTTAATGAAGAATTTTTTTTAGCAATGGACAGACATAGGGAGGGCATATTTGTGGGACTGCAAATAGGAAAACTAATGAAAGATGAAACATTTGAAGAAATTCTGAAACTGAAATACGAGTCTGGAGTGCCTTTTAAAGCGTCGTTTAAAATTTTCTAGGAAATGTGAAAGCTGACAATTACAAAGTTGTTGTGACTGAACTACTTACTGCCTATAAAAAAATGGGTTGCAACATGCCCCTTCAAATTCAATTTCTCGACTCCCATCTGGATTTTTCCCCGACCGTCAGTGACGAACATGGGAAACGGTTCCACCAAGACATTTCTGCATTGGAGAAACAGTACCAAGGCAAGTATAGTGGCAGTTTGCTTGCCGATGACTGCTGTACATTGTTAAGGGACATTCAAAAAACAAAATTTCGCCGAAAAACATCGACAGTAACATTTTAAGATACTCTGTGGTTATTAAAATAATATATCTATTGCTGTTTTTTTTTGTTTTTTGTAAACAAAACCCCTCATAGCAAAAAAAAAACTATAGGTGATTGACAGACAGAAAAGTTCAGCTGTAGGGCTATTTATAGGACTAAATGTGTATATCTCAATATTTTAATCAAATGAACTTCACTCTACTGTATCAATGGCGCACGCAATAGAACTAAATGTTAAGAGTATAGTGGTTGTAGCGACCAAGAGGTATGAATATACAATTTTTTCACTTGCAAATTCGAGCTGTAGTGGTTTCTAAATAGCATTGTAATTGCAGATAGTGTGAATTCCAGGTCTTCCGGGTTCTCCAACTAAATGCATGATAGTCTGAATGCACTGTGGCGTTGATTTGCATATGTATGTACGTAGCACCGTAGACTACGTGTACGTAGGTAATTCAGTTTCTCACTTTGTGGTGCAAAGCCTAGAATTGAAGTGTTTGCTAACCTATGTCCGTGTGGGCGTGGGGTTCACATTTCAATCACACATTAGGTAATGTTTTTTATAGTACTTTTAAAATTTGTATAGTTTCGTAGTGTGTGTAAATGTGTTTTCTGCACAGATATGTCCTATCTATTTCAATTGGCCCACCCCCTCCCTCCTGCTTGCGTGCGTGTCTTTTGCCTAAAAATAATTTCCGTTCCTGCGCAAATTAGAGGCGCGAATGGTAGGTGGTCCTAAATGTAATGCAATTATCAATGTTTAATCATAATATTTTTTTTGAGCTGAGTTTTAATTATGATATGTTATTATACTATAATACTTATATGAATAAATTTATATAAATTCTGAAATATAATTTAAAACTCGTAAAATAATACTACATAATTTTTTAAAGAGAAAACTTTTAAAAATACCTATTTACGAGTATTATTTTCTTAAGTCTTTTGTAAAGAACCGTTCTTAATCTAAAGTTAAGATTTCCAAATATATTTTAAATGGTCTCCGATACTTACTTCTGGATGTTACCAACTTCGTACCAAATTTAATATACCTTGTTCAGGGTACATAAATATTTTAGTACCGCCGACAGGACGTATAAATCGTGATGAAATTACTAAAACCACATTAGAATATTGCATACTCGAATAGCATACTATAAAAATATTGTCCCTCTCTACATACTAGTTATAAAGTATCATCCATTACTAGGACTAAAAAAAGAATCAATTACTTTTAGCATTGTCATCCACAAATCTTCAACATAAGTGCAATGACAAAAAAAAATTTCAGCAAAAAATGGAAACGTTTATGCCTGTTATTATTGTCATGGCTTTTGCCAATAAAGCCATGCGATAAATCAAGTTTTATTATACGACAGTCACAATTAACAATTGCATTCGCCTTTTACACATCACCACATAAAATCCTCAACTACAGCATTTTTTGGATTCACTCAATCGTTTTTTGTTTAAGCGAAACTACATATAATATTTCTCACGAGCCTTTTGTATGAATTTGTGCCAAATTAATGCATTTTAATCTACTAGTTCGCATATCCGGACTCACCAGCAGCCGCAGCGAAATCTTTTTTGGGTTTTTTCCCCACATACTTCTTCTTAATTGGCGTAGACACCGCTTACGCGATTAAAGCCGAGTTAAGAACCACGCGCCAGTCGTTTCTTCTTTTCGCTACGTGGCGCCAAAAACTATGTCAATGTCATCATATATCATAGCATTCGATATTCGCTGTGGCCAACACGCAAAGGACCATAAATCTTTCGAAAAACCCTTTTCCCGAAAACTCGCAACGTCGACTCATCAGTTGTTGTCATCGTAAAAGCCTTTGTACCATATAGCAAAACGGGAATAATGAGCGACTTATAGAGTCTTGTTTTTGTTCGTCGAGAGAGGACTTAACTTCTCAATTGCCTACTCTTTCCGAAGTAGCACCTGTTGGCAAGAGTTATTCTGCGTTAGATTTCCAGGCTGAGATTGTTTATACTGGTTCTTAAATAGACGAAATTATATACGACTTCGAAGTTATGACTGTTAAGAGTGACGTGGGAGCCAAGCCGTGAGTGCGACGACTGTTTGTTTGATGACAGGAGATATTTCGTCTTGCCTTCGTTCACCACCAGACCCATTTGCTTTGCTTCCTTGTCAAGTCTGGAGAAAGCAGAACTAACGGCGCCATTTTTGAGGGCGATGATATCAATATCATCGGCATACGCCAGCAGCTGTACACTATTATAAAATATTGTACCTTCTCTGTTTACTTCTGCAGATGGAATTATTTTCTCCAAAAGTAGGTTGAAGAAGTCGCACGAAAGCGATTCACCTTACGGGGGTGTCGAACGGCTCCTGACCGTGACGGAGCTTTTGGTGTTGCTCAACGTCAGTTTACACAGTCCTATTAGTTTTGATAACGTGGTATAGAGGCACCTGGCTCTCATGCTGTCGAAAGCAGCTTTGAAAACGACGAAGAGGTGGGGTGTCTCTATTCTCCTTTCACGGGTCTTTTCCAAAATTTGGCGCATGGTGAAAATCTCGTCGGTTGTTGATTTGCCAGGTCTAAAGCCGCACTGATAAGGTCCAATCAGTTTGTTGACACACTTTTACACAGTATCCTGGCTTATCCCATGGTAGTTGGCGCAGATTGTGGAATCTACCTTTTTGCGGATTGGGCAAAGCACATTTAAATTCCAATCGTTGGACATGCTTTCGTCCGACCATATTTCACAAATAAGCTTATGCTATCTCCTTATCAACTCTTCGCCGCCGTGTGTGAATAGCTCGGCCGCCAATCCATCGGTCCCCGGCGCTTTGCTGTTCTTCAGGCTGGTAATTCCTATTTGAACTTCTTCATGATTGGACAATGGAACGTCTGCTAAATCGTCATCGATTGGGGAATCGGGTTCACCTTTTCCTTGCGTTATACATTCACTGCCATTCAGCAAGCTGGATAAATGTTCCCTCCATAATTGGTATGCTTTGAGCATCGGTTATTTGATGGTAAGTGTTCCCTCCAAATTTTGGTATGCTTTGAGCATCGGTTACTAGATGGGTTGGGTCCTTGGTTCTACAAGAATATGCTCCAGTCTTGAGACCTTCTGTTAGTAGCTTGTCAAGCTCTTCATACTCACGAATTTCGGCCTCACTCCTTTTCAGTCTGTAAATGCGTCTTGCTTCCTCTTCAATTCTCGGTATCTATCCCATCCCGCACGTATTGTGGTCGATCGTAACCTTTCGAGGTAGGCAGTCTGTTTTTACTTCATTGCATCACGGCACTCCTCGTCGTACCAGCTGTTCTTTTGCATTTTCCGAAAACCAGTTTTTGCGGTTGCAGCTGTACGTAAGGAGCTTGAAATGCCGTCACACAGTTCCCTTATACTGATTTGTTGACCAGTGTTCTTAGAGAGCAGGAGTGCAAGCCGAGTAGAAAATCGTTCGGCTATCTGTGTGACTGCAGTTTCCGGACGTCGAACTTTCCAAGTGTTTGTTAACGTGCGTTCTCTGCTGCACAGAGGCGGCTGCGAATCCTGGCTGTAACATGATAGTGGTCCTAGTTGATGTTAGGATCTCGAAGTGTACGTCCGTCTAAAACACTGGAAAAATTTCTTCCATCAATCACAACATGATCGATCTGGTTGGTGTTATTTCGATTCGTAGGCAGCCGAGGTGTGCTGGAATCTAGTACTACAGATAACCACATTTCGAACCCCGGCGGAGTCGATCAGTCTAAATTCATTTGGGGCCTCCCTCGAGGAGGCTTTATCGCATTTCGTGGACGGCGGTGATGTGCAGCGGCACCTTCCTAATTAAGGGACCGAACGTTCTAGGTGCATGCCCTCAAATTGCCATGGTCGTCATCAAAAGGAGGGTCTCTCATCCGAGGCAATTGGTAATTTTTCACGTATACTTACGTGTCGAGTCCCAAACCCAGTGCACAACCCTGTGTGGGGGGTGTTTCGCCTTCTCACTTTAGCTCGCCTTCAAACGTATGTTCTTAGGTTACCCAGTGGGTACTTGGTTAAAGACCGGAAGTCGTGAGCTGCTTGAGCCAAATGTAAAAGAATCGTTTCTGGCCACTCCCAAGTGAATGGCTATCAGAAAACTTGCCTCACTAGCGTCAACTTCTACGCATGACTCCATTGTGTTATGATAATATAAATCCTGATTGTAGACATCTACGAAAAAATCGAAAATTTAATAAGAGACTTAAAAATATTTAATCTTGACGACGCTTGGTTCCATTATTTCCTTCTGTGGTTTCCATAAACTAAAAACAATTACCGTACCCGTAAGACATCAATTGTATTTGAGTTTTGCAATATTTAGTTATATGTATGAAAGGATTGAAATATTTGTATAGTATGAAGTTATTCATGGTACACATGGTACTATGTTTTTATTCGTAGCAGTACTGCAATTGCTGCTTACTTTAAATTATCGCGAACGAGTGCACTATGGGGAATTTGCCCGATTTCATGGTATTTAGTCATTTTACGAAGGTTAAATATTTGGGTTTTTTTTAAGTAAACATATTAAAAACAGATGGCTCCATATGACTCCATACCAAAAATGTTAATTAACAGTGCACTGTTAAGGCTATGCACTGTTAAAGTCAGCTGTTGCAGCCCAAAAGCA
>CM050325.1:106422792-106439363 GCA_027475135.1 Bactrocera correcta | reverse complement strand
AACATATGCAAAGCGCAACAACAACTACATACGCTACGCACTTACGTACATATGTATATACATAGTAAATATATACAGCCACACATATGTAGAAACAATATTTGCTAGCTATTTTTAGACAATCTTATAAAGTTTATTTACACAGCAACTTAATTTTGGCCAAAATATGCAATGATCGTGATGTAGATCTGCTTTAATGCTTTCACGCTTTTTTATTGTTGACCAAAAGGGAGTGCACTGACAACAAACTGCCAGAAATACAACAAAGTTTCATGTAAAAGCAGTTTAGTGGGAGGAAAAGCAAACGCTTGGGGGTGGCGAAGCGACGGGTGCGGAGCGTGAGGCGCGCGGCATTTACAAAGTAATCAACAGCGAATGAAATAACAATAAAATTAAATGCAGAACAACAACAACAAAAAAAAACGTATAAAAGCTTTAAGCAGCACGTAAGTGATTTGTTGCCAACTAGGCTAGAGGGTGAGGGACACGCATTTACATACGCTGTGCGGCAATGCACACATATATTTTATATGTTCGTACACAACATACATACATTTCTGTATAAAATAGCAGCAAACGCAAAATCTATCGACAAAGAAAAAGAAAAAAATAAACTAATGGGTGAAACAAAAACAAAAACCTGCCAAATCCGAAAATTCCCCATTCATTAAATTAAATTTTCAATTTTAGTGGCAAAAGTTCTATTTTGCTATTTTCTTTCTCTCTTTAACATTTTTTGTCTTTCTATTCTACTCAATTTCCAATTCTTTTCTTTTCATTTTTTTCCTTTTAATTCTATTTTTTTTATTATTAATTTTTTTTTTATTTTTTAGTTTTCTATTTCTAACATTTTCTTTTATTTTGTTTTTTTTTTTTTCACTTTTTTTTCAATTTTTTTTTTTTCATTTTTTTTTTATTTTTTTTTTTTCATTTTTTTTTAATTTTTTTTTAATTTTTTTTCTCAATTTTTTTTTTCTATTATTCTTCCCTCTCTTGCTTCAGCGCTTTATTGTTTTCCGTTGCTGTTGCTCGATTTTCTTTATTGTTGCTCTTATATTTTCGCAAAAATCCGTTGTTTTGCTCCTTTGATGGTGCGCAATAAACAAAAATACCGCAAATACGCGCTTACGTCCAAATGTCTGCGGGGGTTATTGCTGGCTTTTTGGCAATGCCGTATCGCCCATAAAAATAAAGCGTCTAAAGAAAAAGAAAATTGCAAGCGAATTTCGGCAAATAAACAAATTACGGTAACAGTGCCTCGTTGCTTTAGCTGAAAGGGGCATGTGCTTTTAAATAATATATGTATATGCCATACATACATATAGGTGCATATGTAAATCTTTTCCAAATACTTGTTACAGATATTTATTTATTTTTTAAGAATTACTGCATGGCTTTTGCTTAACTAAAGGATTGTAAAAATAATGCATTTTTGCATTCTTCATCGAAGCGAACGGAAAACAAGAAAAAACTGCCCACTCCGGGATTAGCAGGGATAGTTGTCAAATTAATTAAAGTTTTTTTTGAGGAAAAAAAAAACAAAAAAAAAAAAATTGCGAACTTAAAAAAAAAAACAAAAAAAAAAACGATTATTTTATATAATTGATCGTGTTAAATTTTTTTCGAGTATTTTTTCGAAAAGTTCATTTAAAAACAAAAATTAAAAAAAAGGTCCCCAAAAGTCAATTTCTACAAAAGTTATGGCTATTTGAAAATAAAAAAGCCATTTTTTAGCAAAAAATAGCACAATTCATAACTTTTTTGAAGTTGGAGAAAAAATTTTGAAAAAATTCTCAAAAATGTTTTTCAAAGGGTAGAAAAGGATGGATAAGTTGCAGCAAAATCTAAAGGGGTCGGGTTCAAAAGTAGTCGATTTGGTATGGAATACCCCATATACATTGTACACATTACAAACAATGATGCAATTTGGTCAATAATGTGTCTAGTCACCACCGGCGTCGAATTGCCTGGCATCTCCGAGGCATTCTTTCTACTAATTCGACGGCGTATTCTAGTGGCAAGGCTCTCCAGAACCGACGAATTTCGTAAGACAATTGCTTAAAAGTGTATGCGCGTCTTCCACGAAGCTTCTGTTTAATATATGCCCACACATTTTCAATTGGGTTTGCATTGGGCGACTGCGACGGTTAATAAAATGTATCTCTAACAATTATCTCACGCACCCAAACGAATCGCTTTGTCATAAACTTTTCAGTCAACAGAGGCTTCTTCATTGTGTTGCGCCATTTTAGATCATGAGTATGAAGAAGGGTTCGGATAGCTTCGTAGGATATATCTAAATCTTTTGCCATTAATTTTGCTTGTCCTTGCCACAGTGTTAAAGCAGGATTCCGCGAAAAAAGATTCACTATTTTTTTTTTCATCTTTTTTTGTTCACTTTTCCTATCGAACCACATTCTGGTAAATCATCGACATTTTTAGCCACTTTATATCGCTGTATCCACTTCTGTACAAATGCTTTCGACTTTCTCATATATCATGGGACCCTCATGCATTTTGGGTCTTTGGAACAGACCGGCAGGGTTTCGTGATAACTTGGAAAAACTTTGCAGTTGAACAGGTTTCCATAGACTTCACGTAGCCTCACAAGAAATAGTCTACCGGCGTCAAATCGCACGACCAAGGCGGCCAATTAACTGGGCCGTTTCGTGAGATAACACGTTCACCAAACTTGGTTTTTCAATAAATCGATGGTGACATTCGCTAGTGGCTTGTGGCGCCGTCCTGATGGAACAACATATTGTCCAAGTCCGTATCATCCAATTCGGGCCAAAAATATTATCATTGAGCGGTAGCGATTTCCATTCACAGTAACGTGCCGGCCTCAAGAGAGTGTCAGAGAAGTGACCTTTCACTCGGATAGCAGAGCGGCGATACTAGCCTTGAACACATTCACAGTGCGTTCAGGGCTGGTCGAAGAGTGTCTGGCGTCACTGTCTCTGGCGGCGAGAGCTTTTATTATAAGATTTGTATGGGTGCCGAGCCACAGTGGAATCGCAGGTAACTGCAAAGCTGATGAGCTGGCAAGGAAAGGCACCTTAGAATCGCTATCGGAAGAATGGGAACGGGTAGGTGCTCTTGCATCTTCTTGTGTTCTACTACTGGATAGCTGGGCCTCGCGTATGCTTGGTCAGCGATAGACCAGCATCGGTACCTGCGTGGTCGTAAAAGCCTTTTGGCCCAATATAGATTGCAGGAGATCTAGTGAGGCCCTCAGCAAAGCTAGCCTCTCATTAGTAATGGGGCTCTTGACGGGCCACTGCACTACTGGCATACATGCTGTAAGACTGGGAATCTTACCGGACGCCGCATGCAGTAGCTGCTTGGAAGAAGATGCAGTAGAAACTAGCCAGCACTTCCTTCTTGACTGCCCTGCTTTTGGGAGATCAAGACTTAGGCATTTGGGGGCACATACCTTCAGACATCCCACCGATCTGGCGGGCAGAGAAATTAAGCGCCTTTGCAAATTTGTATAGGCTATTAAGCGGTTCGCCGATCTCTAGTCCGATTACGGGAGTTTGATTTTCAAGGGCTTCACAAAGGACTACATCTATTGGTCCATGTGTGATCTCCGATCAGCCATCTAACCTAACCTAACCTAACGTGCCGGCCTCGATCATCATGAAAGAAATTTGACTCAATGACGCCACCGGCCCATAAACCGCATCAAACCGTAATTTTTTCGGGATACAATGGGCACTCATGGAGTTCATGTGGATTGCGGCCTGACCAATAACGCATATTTTGCTTATATACGAAGCCATTCAGCCAGAAATGAGCCTCATCGCTGAAGAAGATTTTTCGATGAAAATCGGGATCATTTTCAAGTTGTTGCACAGCCCAATTCTCGAACATACCACAATTGTGTTAATCAAGCGTTTTCAGTTCTTGCAACAACTTGATCTTGTAACGATCTAGACCAAGATATTTTCGCAAAATTAGCCACAAGGACGTCGCAGAGATGCCCACGCTTGAGAACGACGTGTGAGAGACTGATTTGAGTCTTCCTCAAAAGATGTGTTAGCGGCTGCAATATTCTCGACACTACGGGCAATTCTTTGTCTCATTGGCACGGGAACATTTTGCAGTGTACCTGTGGATTCAAATTCTTCCACTGGACGCTCAATTGTTGATCTCTCTCGCAGGACGATTATGACGACCCTAAATTGGACGTAGCGCTCTTAAACTTGAGGCCACTGACTCCGAATTTCGGTAGTAAATTTTAATAATTTCGACTCGTTGGATCGTATATCTTTTCTTGATGAAATGACAAACCTTACTAAAGAGAAATGTCAAAAAAGCGGATAAAAATATAGCGTTGTTTGCTTCCGTATCGGTCTACTTTTGTAGCGTCCCTATTGAAAAACTCGTTAGAATGTCCAAAAATGTTGGAAATGATCTATGGAACACCAGCCAAAAAGTACGTCAATATATAATTAGTATACATATGTAATCAATAAAAAAAATAATAATAATGTAGAATAAAAAAAAAACTAAAATGGGATATAGCAATGAAAGAGCAAATTCCAAAAACAAGCATTAATTAGCTTTAAACAAGCCAGTCCCTTTACCTTCCGTAGAAACATATAACTCAAAGAACGCAAAATATCCTATAAACAGGACATTTCCATCAACACTTGCACAGTTGGTACCAATTGGTCACAAGCAGCAAAGAATTAAAATTTATTTGGACACATTTAAAGTCGCTGCGGCGCGCTTGCCTGCATGTGTGAGTTGGCGTTGTCTTGCCATGCAATTGTCAAGCACAACCAGCGAGTAGAATGAATGATGAGCCAAAAATAAGCGATGATCTTGTCAACGAGAGCTCGAAGCAAACAAACTAAAGCAAGATAAAACACAAAAATAGAAATTGTGGAGATCTGTACCTGTTAAAGAAAGTGACAATACACTCTCGTAATTTAGCAACAAGGAAGGCGTTGATGTAACGTGTCTGTAAATATGACATTTGATATTAGATATTTATTGGACGCCGACCGAGCCGGACTAGAAGGCCGATAGTTGTTAATATAATATTACAATTGTTAGTTATTTATATAAATTATAATAAATCGTGAAATCGCAGAATATTACATTGGCGACGAGGATAATTGGGAAGTATTTTACATAAAACGGAAAGGCCGTATACGATTGTGAATTCAAACGGGAATAGTGACGCTAGGTGCACATACACACGCATAGATTCATACAGGTATATTGTTTGAATTTGCGTGTAGGGAAATGTAAGAAGAAAATTTTATTCGGCGTTGTCTGAATAACGGAATTCATTCCAAATGGAATGAGATTGAAATAAATTGAAAATGAAAAAGTTCGAAATGAGTTGAGAAATTGGGAAAAGTATTTGAAATTTGCAAATGGAGTGAGATATTTAAAAAAAAAAAATGGAAAATTTGAAAATTAAAAATTGAAAATATTTAAAAAAAAACCAAAAAGGGAAAAAATATGTAAAGAGTCTATTCCAAAGGGAATGAGACAAATGCAAATGCATTAAGATATTTAAAAAAAAGGAAATTTGAAAATGATTCGAGAAATCTAAAAAAAAAAAAAATTAAAAGGAAAATAAGTAAAGAGTCTATTCCAAATGGAATGAGACAAATGCAAATGAATTGAGATATTTAAAAAACATAAAATTTAAAGATGATTCGAAAAATCTAGGAAAAAACGAAAAGAGTCTATTCCAAATGGAATGAGACAAATGTAAGAGCGAAATGAATGATTGAGAATATGTGTATATTTGTATATTTCATATGAAATATAGAAAGGGACTAAATGTAATTAGGTATTGTATTAAGAGATTACTGTATATTCTAAATTTAATAACGTTGGGAACAAGGGAAAAGTGATTCATTTTTTTTCTTTATGTGTAACAACAAACAAGGGTATGAGGAAAATTTAGCTGTTGAGTTTTTCTCAATGAATGAAAGATAAGAAACACAGTTTTCCAAATGTAGTCGAAATTAATTTATATGATTTTTGTTTTTTTTTAATAAAATAAAATGTTGTTTTATGGTAATCGTTTCAGCGAGAAATAAAAATGACGGAACTGAAACCATTTCTATGTCAGGCAATGGACAAGGCGTTATGGCGTACGGAGTGGGAGGCGTGGTTGCGTTCGTTTTATATATATATTGACGCAGAGGAGATAACCTCTATATATAAGAAAAGAAATAAATTCCTACATTTGGGAGGATCCCAGCTGCAGGCAGTGGTATTTTAGCATTCCTGGTGCTTTAGTACCATATGATGAGCAAGCAAAAAAACGATGTGTTTACACCTTTGATAACAAAACTCAATGAGTACTTTTCGCCACAACGGAATTCCGCTTTTGAGAGGCACTTGTTTCGTGCTATAACACCACTGGAAGGAGAATGTTTTACCGAGTTTTTGATGAGATTACGCCGCCAGATAGCAAAATGTTCATTTGGCGAGACCAAAGAACAGATTGAAGAAATATGTTTAAAAGATAAAATCATCGATGTCTGGGCACCGTTGGGTTTAAAAAAAAGGTTACTTGAAAACGAACTAACTTTGGATGAGGTCATCAAAACATGTGATGTTGATGAACAAGTCAACAAACAAACGCAGTCTATGACATCCCAAGGTAATCCAAGCGGCATAAACAAAATTGTACAGCAAAGTATAGAAAGCGAGTGTGGAAGATGTGGTAAAAAGGGACTTCGCGAAAATAATATGGAGTGTCCTGCCAGAAATATAAAATGCAGGAAATGCGATAAAATTTGGGGACATTTTTATCGGAAATGCCGCACAAGGTTACGGAAACCCAATTTCAAAGTAGATGAACCGGATAGGAAACGCTGGAGACGAAAGAGATACGGTGGTACAGTCCATAAGTAGCAAAATTTGGGAAATGGACACGACGGTTCAAAGGGGGAACTGGGTTGTTCAGAGTGGAGAACGAGTCGTCACAAGAGGGGGAGATCCCGTGTAAAATAGGAGGTTACATAATTACTATGATCATCGACTCGGGCTCTAAATTGAACCTGATCAGCCATTCAGATTGGCAACGATTATGCGAGAAAAAGGCCGTTATTTTTTAACTCACGTACTGAGTCAGCGAATCATTTTCGGGCATATGCTTCAGATCGTCTACTCAAGGTATTACAATTTTTTGAGGCTCCAATTTCGGTACAAAACGATCCGGAACTGATTACTACATTTTATGTAATCGAAAATGGTAAACAATCTCTATTAGGACGGGACACAGCTATCGAACTCAACGTTTTAAGAGTAGGTTTGGACGTGCGTAGAGTTGAGGAAGCAGAACCGTTTGCCAAATGGCGGGATGTTTCTGTCAAGCTGTCTATTAACGAATCTGTGGTTCCCGTGCAACAACCCATGAGACGTGTGCCGACGGCGCTGGAGGGGAAAATAACTGAGAAACTGGAAGAGGGGTTTAAAGTTGGACATTATCGAACCAGTAACTGGCCCCAAATGCCTGGATATCGCCGGTGGTGATTGCCTTTAAAGATGATGGCGATATTAGGGTATGTATAGATATGCGCCGGGCAAATAAAGCAATACAGAGAGAAAATTACCCGTTGCCGATTTTTGACAACTTTATGACCAAACTAAGGGGAGCTAAGTATTTCTCTCGACTTGATTTAAAGAATGCCTACCAACAGTTGGAGTTGGCTGAGTCCAGCAGAGAAATTACTACATTTATTACGCACCGGGGTTTGTTTCGTTATAAACGTTTAATGTTTGGGGTGAATTCGGCTCCAGAGATATTTCAGAGGCTAATGGAGGAATTAATATCTCCTTGTCAAAATGCATTGAACTATATTGATGATGTGATCATTTTTGGAAGCAACATTGAAGAACATGATAAGGCACTGGAAATGGTTAAGACAATTTTTAAAAAAAATAATGTTCTACTGAATGAAAAGAAATGCATAATAAGAACTCAAAGGCTGAAATTTTTGGGACACATCCTGTCGGATGAAGGGATTGAAGTTGATCCCGAAAAAGTAAAAGTGATCACAGCATTCAGAGCCCCGAAAAATAAAGAAGAAGTACGTAGTTTTCTTGGTTTAGCTACATATGTGGGTAAGTTTGTAATTGACTTGGCAGACAGCACTGAGCCCCTAAGGAAACTAATGAGGAGCAAGGAGAAATTTGTTTGGGGCAAAGAGCAGGACGACGCATTTCAAGGAATTAAGGCGAAAATTGCCGCGGTATCGAAACTCTCATACTTTAACCCACAGGATAAAACGTGTTTAATTGCAGATGCTAGCCCGGTGGCCCTGGGTGCCGTATTAGTGCAATTTGATAAAGGGAAATACTTCGCGGATCATTTTATTTGCCAGTAAGAGTCTCTCACCGGTGGAAAAAAGATATTCCCAAACCGAAAAAGAAAGTCTGGCCCCTTTGGGGTGGGCTGTGGAAAAATTTTATTATTATTTGGCAGGGCTACATTTTGATCTAATAACCGATCACAAGCCACTAGAAACCATATTTAAGCCAACCTCTCGACCCCCAGCGAGGATCGAAAGATGGTTGCTAAGGTTACAGTCATATCGTTTCCCAGTGATATATAAACCAGGGAAAGAAAATATTGCGGATTCGCTATCAAGGCTTTCCCAAGAAAACAACGCTGATCCATATGATTGGGCCGGAGAGCAGCATATTTTTCGAGTAGTGTCCACTTTGATACCGAAGTCGCTCTCCATATCACAGATTACAGAGATGTCTATATTAGACGAAGAGATACAAGATGTAATGACGTGTCTAAATCAGGACTCCTGGAAAGCGAATATGTCAAGCCCATATTATCCATTTCGTTTGGAGCTGTCTATAGTTGGTGATATCCTATTACGGGGAACTAAATTAGTAATCCCACGAAAGTTGCGAGAAATAATTCTGGGGCCCCGCTCATGAAGGACATCCAGGAATAAGTGCAATGAAACGGAGATTACGCTCAAAAGTTTGGTGGCCTTGTGTGGACAAAGATGCTGAAAAATACGTAAAGACTTGTCAAGATTGCCTTATAGTGTCAATGCCACCAAAACCAGGGTCCGATGGAGAGGCACCCTTTCCCGAATGGACCCTGGAAATGTTTAGCAACCGATATTTTGGGTCCTTTACCTAATGGGGATAATATATTGGTACTAATTGATTACTACTCCAGATATATGGAGTTCAAAGTGATTAAGTCGATAACATCTAAAACAATTATTGATGAAATGGAAGAGATATTTTCAAGATTGGGGGTTTCCAGAGACATTAACGTCTGACAATGGAAGGCAATTTGTAAGCGTTGAGTTTAAAAGCTTTTGCAGTACCAACGGCATTCGGCTAATGACCACGCCCCCATACTGGCCTCAGGCTAACGGCGAAGTAGAAAATATGAACAGGTCCCTAGTAAAAAAGTTTAAAGATAGCTCATGCAAACAACGACAACTACAAGAAGGAAATTCAGAAGTTCGTTTTGATGTACAATGTTACCCCGCATGGTACCACGGGCGCTCCGCCGACAGAACTAATGTTTAACAGAGTTATAAGAGACCAAAAATTTCCCCGCATTCAGGATCTTGTGGGGGAAATAGCAGAGTCAGAAGAGAAAGATAAGGATATGCGGGAAAAAGATAAAGGGAAGCAGTTGACTGACAAGGCCCGGAGTGCGGCAGATGTTGACATCCAAGTTGGAGATACAGTACTTTTAAAGAATGTAATATTTCCACATAAGTTGGGCACCCACATTTGATACTACCCCTTATAAGGTAGTAAAGCGAGAAGGAAATGTTGTGCAGATTTCCGCTGGTGGTAAAACGTACACCAGGAATGTTGGTCATTTGAAAAAGATTGTAACCACAAACCCATTGAGTCCTGCAGCGCCAGTTTTCCTCGAGGCCGAGTCTTTTTTCCCCAACTACCTCAACATCTTTAGGATCAGCAGAAGCTAGGCGAGAACCTCAAACTACGTCTGGAGAAAAAGGAAGGAATGTGGAGATCTGTACCTGTTAAAGAAAGTGACAATACACTCTCGTAATTTAGCAACAAGGAAGGCGTTGATGTAACGTGTCTGTAAATATGACATTTGATATTAGATATTTATTGGACGCCGACCGAGCCGGACTAGAAGGCCGATAGTTGTTAATATAATATTACAATTGTTAGTTATTTATATAAATTATAATAAATCGTGAAATCGCAGAATATTACAGAAATAAAGAATAAAATTAAGAAATTCTACGCTTTTAATGTGTAGAGCGTATAAGTGAAAGTGGCAAAGAAAATTCGAATTTAATTTCAGAATGATAAAGTGATGCCTTCTAATAACTTTTTGGCATGTGACAAAACGTTTGGAATTGCAGCAAAGAAATGTCAAGCATTCAGCGCGCTTTTGTACACCATTTAATACAGCATACAGCGCGTAAGGTGGCTGGATTAGTTAGTGGAATGCGAAGATCAAAGGAAACGGCGAAATGATAAATGGCTACAATGAAAGGTGTTGAAGGACGCAGGTGAAAAGTATTACGGCGAGGGCAAAACGGGTGATTACTTTGTTTTTCTTATGTTCAAATTTGAAAAAAATTAATGGTGAGAAAAATATGAGACAATTTGTAGGACAGCCCCAGTACACTTAGACTCAATAACTTAGACAAATTTGAAAAAAAAGTAAATTCGGTTCAATTTTACTGAGACAGTCCGTTTTAGAGAACTCCATTAGCAAAAATTATGTAACCGGCACAAAGATAAGTGCTGTTATCGATTATCGATATTTCTGTTCTCATTGCGGCTGGGTTAGTACGTAAAGTTGGCCGTTGACAAGACCGCGTCTGGCTGAAAACTTAATGAATTAAGAAATTATAAATTATCGATATTGGAACAAATTTAAGAGAGCACAAATTATCGATAACCTATTCTCACGGCAGCTGGGTTACGTAACCGAAACGCACCTAAACCTTTATTTGATCGAGAATTGACAATTACTAAAAACTAAAAAGCATTAATTTAATTTTAGAAATTATAAATTATCGATATTTGAAAAAATTTAAGAAAGTATGCAACTATCGATAAAAACTAAAATTTCGAATTTCGAAAAATAACACCATATATGTATATATTGATTTTCATTACCTAATCGCTGGGTTCACTATGATTCATAGTTCATTTTCAGGTGCCTCTCCAACGTTTCGGTTTGTAGAATAGTAGTTGGATGAGAATTATTCACTTATCGATAACTAAGATCAATGTGTGCTGGGTTACCAAAAAATACAGAATTTTAGAGGTTATATCTTAAAACATATTGTCCAATTATTTGAAGTTGATCCCGCAAATAGTTTTGAAGGTAGAGTGATTGACTGATTAATTGTGACCTTAGGTCTGCCCTCTCCTGAATCACAAAGACTCACCTAGCCCTTGATAAAGTTCAACAATCTGCCTGATGCTAGTGAAGCGATGTGATCCCTATTTGATAACATGAATCCAAGGGCTTCAAACCTGCGTCCGAAGACTGCTGTGCAGTCAATAAGCAAGTGTTCCGGAGTTTCAGGCTTCCTGTCGCAGAACTGGCAATTTACGCAAAAAGTTAGGCCTATGTTGTGAAAATGTTTTTTCAGCTTTCAGTGGCCAGTGTAAAATAATACCAGTAGCCTGAGTTTATCCCTAGGGAGGTTGATTGTATATTTAAATCTGCTGACACTGCCCCCGCAATTAGCAACTTGGCATGCCATATGCCATGTAGCTGTTGCCAATGCCTCTCCCTACCTACTCCTTCTTCCTTGCGGAGAAACTCCTTTAGAGTATGAGGACCCACTCCAGTGAAGAGTTTAGGTCCTACCATGTTGAGTGTGCGAGCACATCAGCGAGTTTGTTATCAGCTATACCTTTGTGACAGGGTACCCAGATGAGGTGCACATGGTTCAGTTCGCTAGGTTATACCGCCGTTCTCTACACTCCTGCACCAGTAGTGATTTGATCTCATAGGAGGTGACTACTTTACGTTCAATGCGATAATTTCGTTGGAGGTTTATCTCTATGCACTGACTTATGGCAAAGAAAGAAGTATCTTGAATGAAAAATGCTCGGGAAACTACCCAAAGGTATAAAGCCTACGACCGCTGCTCTTATTACCTCCGATGTTTTCGAGATAAAGGGCGGGCCATATAAAATTTTAAATTTAAAAAGTCAATAAAAAAAACGGCTTGACATTTTCAAAGATTGTTTTATGAAATTTATTTGTGGAAAACAATTTCGGACAAATGAGCACCACGGTTGAGGTTACAGTAGCTTATCCGATCCACCCAATTTTGGAGTACTTTCTCGATGGTTTCAGGCCTTATGGCAGCTACAGCAGCTTGAATCTCGTACTTTAGATCTTGAATTGTTTCTGGATGGTTGGCGTAACATTTATCTTTAACAGCTCCCCACAGAAAATAGTCCAACGGAGTTAAATCGCAGCTTCTGGGAGGCCAATTCACATCACCTCTTTTGGTAATTTTGCGATTTTCGAAGATACGGCGTAAAAGATTGAGTGTGCCCCAAATGCGACAATTCTACTTGTTAACGTAACCATCGAGGTAGAAATGAGCCTCGTCCGAAAAGATGATTTTTCGGTAAAATTGACCATCATCGGTTTTTTTTCAATATTTCCCAGTTTACTTCTAGTGAATAGCGACCCATTTCGTAAATTTTAGATTTTTTGCTGGATATCTGTCACTTTCCGAATAATATTTGACGTTTCCAATGTCGAAATATAGATAATTCAAATTTAAAACGTTAGATGGCCCACCCGTTACTTCTAAGATTTTTTTTATAGTTTATCTCGACTCGTTGTTTTCGGAGTCGGTGGCGGCTAGTAATATCACAGGAATATTTTTGATGATAATTTCGATTTTTTAGATCACTCCGAACTAAAAATTAAAAAAAAAAAAAATAAAAATAAAAAACTTTTTTTTCGGAAGCCACCATTTTTGTGAAAAATCCACTTAAAATTACATATAATGATTTTTTTTGGGAGATTCGCCTGGGGACCGGCTACCGGCTGCCTTCAAAAAAAAAATAACAAAAACCGGTTTTCCTGACTTGCCAAGTTGATATAACGATTTAAATCGCTTTCTTAAAATTTCAGCTATAATAGCTTTGATCACAGTATATCTGAGAGATAATCAAAGATATTAAAGAAAGGACAAGGACGAGTATATTTCAAGGTTGTTAGAAATATTAATTTTTTTTTTAGGAATCATATGTCTTTATCTTCACCTCTACTTCAAAAGATAATAGTTAAGCTTTCAA
Organism: Bactrocera correcta; assembly: GCA_027475135.1. NCBI lineage: Eukaryota > Metazoa > Arthropoda > Insecta > Diptera > Tephritidae > Bactrocera > Bactrocera correcta. Next base: position 106,426,067 of record CM050325.1, on the reverse strand, counting down.
GCTTCTGGCTAACTGAGAGTTCGAAATCAAAGATATTAAAGAAAGGACAAGGACGAGTATATTTCAAGGTTGTTAGAAATATTAATTTTTTTTTTAGGAATCATATGTCTTTATCTTCACCTCTACTTCAAAAGATAATAGTTAAGCTTTCAAGCTTCTGGCTAACTGAGAGTTCGAAAAAAAAAATATATATAGATGTATATATGTAAGTATATATTAAAAAAAACTATTTTATCTTAGAAAAATATTTTATTTATACTTTTAGTACAAATATTTCTATATTTCAAAAATCCATTTATTTATAAGTAAATGACCGGAAACAATGAACACTTTTCGCTTATATATTTTCAAAAATAAGTTTTCAAAAGTTAAACAATAACTTGAAAGGACAAACGCTCAAAATAACAAATGGAAATGCCAAAATTGCGTAGAAGTGATAATTTATGCGCATTGAGCGGTGGCATTGTGCGGACGGGGGCGTGCCATAGTTGGCGCTGTCGCGCGCCTATCACTTTCACCAAATCCTTAAAAAAGACATAAAATAAAAATACATTTTAACGGCGAAAAAAAAACATATATGAAAAATTAGTTTACATGTATACTTTGCCGCCAAATCGCACACACACCAACACAAAGAATAGAAAATGTGAAGCAATGCGTTTCGAAAATAAATCAACACATAAAACATATGACAATAAAAAATTTCATAATAACAAAATAATATCAAGAAATACTTTAAGTCCAATAGGCACAAAAAACACCGGCATACAGGGTCGTTCAAATGCCAGTTGTTATGTTAAGTTTATTTTTGCCAGAAACGTCAAAGATAATCATCAAAAAAGAGAAAATACGCCATATTTCACAGTTTTTCTTCGATAAGGTCGAAAACTCAACCCGGGCTTGTGAGAATGTGAATATTGTGTTTAACGACTTCTGGATGAACCGTACTGAACTTGGGCGATCAATTCGTTCAAACCCTTTAAGACCCCGGTGCCGGATGGCATCAAACCAGCGCAGCTGAGACAGTTTGTTAAGGTGTCATGCAACCGATTGGCACGTATGTACATGGCTGGGTTACATCTCGGGAGCTTGGAGACGAGTCAAAGTCACGTTCATCCCGAAAGCTGGCGAGGCTCCAGCGTTACAGCCAAGTACTTCAGACCCAACAGCCCCTCCTTCTTCTTACTAAAAACTTTGGAGAGACTGACAGAGGCTCCTGCGTTACGGCCAAGTACTTCGGGCCCATCAGCCTCTCCTGCTTCTTACTAAAAACTCTGGAGAGACTGACAAAGGCTCCCGCGTTACGGCCAAGTACTAACCTCAAACACCTCATTTTCAGTGCTCTGTGTGACAGAGTGATCGAAAAGGAATGGGAAAATTGCACGTACTCGACGAAATGTGAGTTGGGGGACACCACAAGGTGCAGTACTCTCTACTCTTCTATGGATCCTGGACTTGCTTAAAAAACTTGAAGGTCGTGGCTGCAGGGTGATTACCTATGCAGACGATACAGCGCTTATGGTCAGAGAAAAGTTCCTGAGCACCGTTTACGAATTGACGCAGGGGTATCTCAGCGTCTTAACAAATTGGGCTGTCGTAAACGGTCTCGCCATCAATTCAAATAAAACTGAGGTTTTAGTCACTAGAAGATACAACCAGCCGACACAATGAAATATCTTGGGCTCATTCTGGAAGGCATCGATTTCTTTGTACTGCTGTAGAGGAGTCATTTGCAAAAGGTGGGGTCTCGCACCGAAAGTGGTACTCTGGCTCTACGACATCATAGTCAAGCCCATTATGTTCTATAGAGTCTTTATGTGGTGGAGGGATCTAGGAAAGACCACATTTGCAAAGAAACTCGAGAGCAAGTCAATTTCTCAAAATTATTTCTGTAAGAGTGCCAGCTCTAAACAAAAACATGCATTTCGACCACCCTTTCCCTACACACATACTTGCCATATGCAATATACACGTTCATATATGTATGTATGTATGTGTGTAACACATGAAAATCAAACAAGAATAACATAACTTTATTCTGGCTGATATTCCGTACAGCCGATCGACCGTTACGAGCGGCACAGCTAGCGATCGATTTTTGAAGAGGCGTTCTGTGGAATTTCGGACGTCAGTCAAATACCAATCTGACGTCATTAGACATAATATTTTCGTATTTCTTTTTCTCACATACGGTTGTTAATATTTATTTTTCAAAATTTCTTCACCCTACATTATGTATTCACTGCTTCGGTCTGATTTTTTTTAAATTTACTTTCGCGGTTGGAGAAAAGCGATCTGTTTTAGCTTTTGAATTGTGGCAAAACATGAAAACATTATAGTAAGGCCAAACAAGTGTTGGCGCAACCGAGTTTCTTCAATTGACTCAAACCAGTTTCTTCGGAGCGATCGTTTAAATTTGCTGAATAGCCACAGCCTAATAAAGCGAATAGCGCGGTTGCGGCATGATATTGATAGAAGCCGAAAAACTCACGAAGAATCAATGCAGTATGCGACGGTGCATTATCGAGGTGCACAAACCATGAGTTGTCGGCCCATAATTCCACCCTCTTTTAACGAATAGCTTCGCACAAACGACGCATAACACTCAATAGTATTCTTTGTGGACAGTTTGGTCGGTAAGAAGGAATTTGGGGTGCAGCACACGTCGATAATCGAAGAAAACTGTCAACATAACTTTGAATTTTGACCTGCTTCGACGTGTTTTTTTTGGCTTCGGCTCACTTTTACAACGATATTCGGCGGGCTGATCGTCTGTATCCGGGTCGTAAGCTTAGATCCAAAACTCATAGCTAGTAATAATACGTTTCATGACTTACTGGTAGACGGAAAGCATTATTTTACATACGTTAACGCGACGCTGTTTTTCGACAAAAATTGAATGATTTTGGCAGAAATCACATTTTCACTTTCTTAGGCTCAAATGATCATTCGAAACGATTTTCACTGATCCCTCCAATACTCCAACGATGGCAGTAAGATCTGGGTCCGTTCAGCGTCGGTTCCTCAAGCAACAATTCCTCTATTTTATTGGCGTGTTGATCATTAGTTGATGTTGATAGCCGTTCTGGACGTGGTTCGTCATCAACGAGTTCTCGACCCTCTTTAAATAATTTGTACCAATCAAAAACACTTCATGGCGACAAACAATTATCACCGAAGAACTTTTCTAACAATCTGAACGTTTCGGCATGAAATTTAATGGAACTTCTTTGTTGAATAATTTCACTCATCAGACAAGCGTATACTAAACACTT
>CM050325.1:106405710-106422292 GCA_027475135.1 Bactrocera correcta | reverse complement strand
TAAACAAAGTCTATCAGATATTGATATGAAATTTCACACATGTCTTCTTCTCTCTAAGAAGGTACTCATTTGTCGTAATGGCCTATATCGGACCACCACACCATAGAAACTGCCTGATCAAACTCAAGTCCTTGTATGGAAAACTCTTTTATTTGATGAGATATCCTCACGAAATTTGGCATAGATTACTATCCAAGGCAACGCTACAATCTCTGAACATAGCGTTCTGATCGGACCACAAACCCAAAATGCAGCTGCCACACAAACTATTCAGTCAAACCAGAAAAATATCTTTTTATAAGCTTTGTTGCTATAAAAAATGCACCTGTGAGGGGTATTATAGCTTTGTTGTAGCTGTTGTTAACTTTTTCTTGCAATGTTTTTTTTTTTGCGCTCTAATTTGTTATTATTATTTATTATTAAGCAACTTATGCCTAATCCGCTCCATTAAGCATGTTGTCCACACCTCAACTCAACATTAATCGCATTGCCTTTTTCGACTCCAACTCGCATATTTAATTCCAAATGAATTTGATTGCTTTTTATGATCTGATTTTTGTTGCTATATGCCAAAAATGTTTACGAAAACATTTCCGCTTGTAAAATGACACATTGATGTTGTTGCTACACTCACGGTGTCTTGTCTACGCCGAGGAGTTCTTTATATGGCCAAAACTCGCATGATCGCGATATCGCACTTATGCTCCTGCATTAGTATGTAAGTGGGTATGTATGTATGCTTGTATTTACATATACATACCTACTTATATGCCAAAAGTAGCTACCAAATGTGGCATGCGGCGTGCGACTTGCGGTTTTTGTTGCTACTTTATTGGCATGCCGCATTACGCCGCTATAAAACACAGTTAGTCGCACAATTTTAATAGCTTAACGATTTAACAGTTTAATTGCGGATCCAATTGATATGATTTGTTTTTGGTGTAGTGGCACCTCGAGTCACGTGTTTCGTGTATTTTGGTGTTTGTGGCTTATTTGTTGGTGCTCTAAGTGGTGCTTGATACATTTGACGTTTATGTATGGAATTGGCTGTCAAATTGAGTTTGCGGCTTTTTCCTGTATTTGGAAATATTTATGAGCGCCAAATACGGTAAGTTCGCTGTCATAATTTCTGCAATGAACTTAGAAATATGTGGATATTATTTGAGCTGTAAATAGCATTTGAGCACGAGAGTGCCAAAGAAAGAGACGTTTTGAGGCTTTTATGGGTAAAAAGACGTAAATGCGGTCAACAATTTTTACTTCCCGAGTTCTGGAGCTGATTTATGTACAATGTCCTTTGATTTTTCCGAGTATTTTATTGATAGCCTTGGTTGTATGGAATTTCCACCTCCGGACTTTATGTTGCTTTGAATGTGCTTACTTTGGCGCTTATGACTCCAATATTTTCCTCAGCTTTTCGTATTTCTAAATTCAAATTCGCTCTCATAACTATTACTTGTTAGCATTTAGTAATACTCCTTGGCGAATTCCAATCCTGCCTACAAGATCTTTTTGCTGATGAAAGACTTTCTGATCTTGTAGTGGTTGGAATACCTGTCTTTTCTGATTCTGCGCTGAACTGCTCGCTCAGAAACATTGATCTGAAGGCTCTGCTTAATAAATTGGATTAAGACAGTCGGGTATTTTTACATTTCGCTCATTATTCTGGTGGTTGTAGTGGCAGTGGATGGGCCTGATCTGGGCCTTGACCATTTTTTTATAATTATTTATTACTTTTTGCATTAAAGCCTTGTTTCTAGAGTATTTTACTGCGATTTTGTAGGTATCCCAGTCCATTAACATGATCCTGGAGCAACTCTTGGAAGAAATATTCAAAGAATAGTAAAAAATGTAGTAGGGTGTCCATTGTTTAGTCGGATACTGTAACATGTCAATTGAAAAGTTCCCAGCTCACCATAGTAAAACACACTTTTTTTTATTCAACATAGTTCAAGGGTGATTCACTGATTATAGCAACCCTCCAATTCGATAACATTTGTCTAAAAAGCTTCAAAATAGGCCTCAGTTTCAGCGATTACCTCTTCATTCGATGAAAATCTCTTTCCAGCAAGCATTCTTGTAAGATCTGAAAATAAGAAATAATCACTGGGGGTCAGATCTAGAGAATAAGGTGGTGGCGGAAACAATTCGAAGCCCGAATCATAGATTTTTCCATTGCTTTCACTGGCGTGTAATACCGGTGCTTTGTCTTGGTGAAAGAGTACTTTCTTTCTCTTCAAATTTGGCCGTTTTCCGGCGATTTCTTACTACGGCCCAATAACGCCATGTACAGTTTGCTGTTGATGGTCCCTCCTTTTCCAAGGTAATCAATAAAAATTATGCCATACGCATCTCTAAATACAGACTCCAAAACCTTGTCAGCTGTTGCACACCAATCCTTGATGATTGATTTTATTGAGACAGTGTCCGGAAACTTGACGTCAAGCCAAATTTTAGCTTGAACTGTATTTTCTTATGTAATTCCTTCAAAACGCGATATTCTTTTTTTCTAAATTTTTTACAATCAAAAGTTGCTTACTCAAAATGATATAATTCACAAACTAATCATCCGATGCCTGTCAAGTTTATACACTTTTGCAGATTAAGGCTAACTAAAAATCTTATGGTTTTAATTAAAAACTTCTCAAACTGTATCCTAGTTCGTATGCCTCTCTTATTCACTAACTTTTTCCGCTAGCCACTTACCAATTTCACGGCGGGTCCGCCTCAGCACCTAGTTATGCACAAGCGCACGCTTTGGTGGCCGCATTAAACCCGTTTGCACCAGAAACAGGTCCATTTTGTACGAATTTATGTGGCACAAGGCGATTTATGAATACGAGTATAATAATTAAGCAGAGGAAAAACTTGGCTCTGGCAACCTCGCTTATAAACATGCACTTACACTTGTTTGCAGCTGTGGCAGTTGCATGTGGGGCAGCGCTAGCCGGCTGAAGCTGCCTAAGACTAAGGCCGTACGACAAATGGCACTGGATCAGCAACGCTAACAAACGGCGGAAAACATGCGCATTAGCTAATTGTACATGCTACTTAAGCATGCAAGTCCATATATTAGATTTACGAGTGTCAGTGTGTGCAAAATTTGCATTGTTTGGGTATGTGTGCGTGTGTTTTAAGCATTCGAAGGCGCTTTATTGGACATAAGTATACCAAAATAAGTATGTAAGTATGCAGATATGTTTGTGTGTCTAATTAGTTAAATAATTGCTTTAATTTTTCTGCTAATTTTGCGAATTTTTTTTGCCAAATATTATATATATGTACATACGTATGTATGTTATATGCTGAAAAGCTAAATCTGCACATTCTTTGCACCGTTATTACGCGTCACAGCAAACATGTTTCGTTTCACATGCGACAAGTTTCGCAAACCTCATGTCTGTATGTATATATGACTGCAATTTAGTTGTTGACGCCGGTCAGTGTCGCAGCGCCAAGCTTAGTAGATTTGAATATGAGGTCATGTGAAGTCGGTTGGTCCGTTTAGATTCTTTAGATTATTTAGATACAAAGCTGACAAACAGAACAACAAGTTTTATTGTTCATTTACACATACACACATGCATATGTACATATTCTCATACTTTCTTTTGTGCCATAATTTTCCATGCTACTTACTTTGTATTCAAAATTGCTTTTATAGTAGCTTTGACAATTTGCCGTGCACTTGTCGTTATGACCTGTTTTCTTTTTCTACTTTTTATGCAAGAATTGGGTACGCCTTCCATTTGTCACGGATTACATTTGCAAATGGATTTTCATATTTTAGACGCGCTTTTGGTGAAGTTTTGAATTTCAGGAAAGTAAAGGTGTTATACGAATGTAAAATGACTAGTATAACGTATGTTCCTTTGTTATTTATCGGTCTGTATTTGCTTTGTCCAAAAAACTTGGAAAAGAAGCCTGATATTCGCGGATCCACTAAAATCCCACTTGGACAGATAGAACCGCTTGTCTTTCATGATGTCCACAACTCTAAGTATGGATAAGAAAAATCGCCGCATGTTGACAAAACGCCTTGAGCTTTCCAAAAATGTATTCAGGCGACTAATATCAATTCCAGCCAATTCAATTGGTTCTCATCCTGGTGGGATTTGGCTAAGGATGCCTTTTCTTGCAAGCTCATTGGTTTGACAGTTTCCATCGATTCCCCTGTGACCCAGCACCCAAACTACCCTAAACAAAATTATTATGACTGTGGAACCTTAGTACCTCTTTTAAAATTCTTAGAGACCTGACATAGAAAATAACTATTGTGTTGTTCTATCGACAGATCATTGAGTATTTTGAACTGACATGATGTCTTTTGAATCGTTAAGGGCCATAAGTGCCAAAAATAGTGTACCAGAGAGTTCAACGACATTTTTGTAGCTAATATTTCTTTCGAAATGTTGATGTTACTACCTAAATGATTTTAGCGGAGCCCAAAGTGGTTCCCTTTACCTCCGCAAACGCCATCGTGTTTTTACTGCTCTTACTTCTGAGAGCAAAGACAGTTCGCTGACAGTTCAGTTGTGCGTTGTCTTTCTCACAATAAAATCATTCTTTTGGAAAAAAAGGAAAGTTGTAGTTGTTTCCAGAAGAGGATAGCGTTTGTAATGAATTCGAAAGACCGGAGCTAGTCTTGATGTAGGTGCAAGGGCTGGTACTAACTCTGGAGCTGAAGGTAAACCCAGCTCCAGGAAGGCATTAATACCATCAGACCAGCGAGATACCAAACCCGGTAGCCAAAGTATGCCTACAAAGAAGGAAGGTGATGCCAAAGGTCTGGATCTCCTGGAAAAGAAAAAGGAACTAGTAGTTCCCAGAAGAGGATTGCCTTTGTAAGAGTTCCAAATATCGGAGCTAATATTGATCTAAATGCAAGGGCTGGCACTAACTCTGTCGCTGAAGCTAAGCCTACTTACAGGAAGGTAGCAATACCAGCAAAGCACCTGCTGCCAAAAGATCACAGGAACCGAAGATTACGAGTTACCAAATCCGGAAGAAATGTGATGCCAAAGGTGGTGCTTCCAGTACCGCATCTGGTAAAAGATGGCCTATTTTAGGTCGAAGAGTCAGCGAAGAGTACTCAGAAAAGGCTGCAACCGTCATTAAATCATCAATAAGCTCCATATATAGTTCATTATAAATATAAAAAAAAAAAATTAGTTGACGTTTGATTAGAACTTAGAAAATTTTTCGACTACCCAATATATTGATTGTGTGACGCACTTTTACCCAATTGTAACCCAATAGTGTGAGGTGACGCAACCTTGTAGAGGTCCTAGCCTCCAAAAACGAACACCAAGACAAAAAATAAGGTACTGCTAACTCGTAGCTGATTTAAGGTTTGGACCATTTTCTTTCTAATCCTAAACCACTCAACTTAAGTTCTATAACTATCAAGTTTTGTCTGAAACCACAATAATACTTCTAAGTAGACACTTGATACCGCTTTGTTATTGAAAAGATTATTTAATAAATAAATAAATGCTTTATTTGTGCTCATCAATATGCCGAGTGTTCAGCAAAATAAATTTTCGAAAAGCCATAAAAAAGTACGTGAGTATTTTTAGCCTAGACAACTACATATTTATGAGCTACTGTGTAGGGGTTTATGTGTGTGGCGCAGCTAGTAAGCTTGTGTAATAAATATGCATAATAATTATGGAAAATAAAACAGTCATAAATAAATTAAATGCATAAAAACATTGACACTTCATACGTGATTTTGTTTGTATGCGCTTTAATACAACAACACATACACACAGACATGAGAGTAATTGTGTATAAAAAGATCGTAAAACAATTACGCTGCAAACGCTGGGAAATTTTAACAAAATTACAATTGAAACCTGAACCAAATTATTAGCTACACACATATGTACATACAATAAAGTAAATATATAAAATTATATATGTACATACATATGGATATAAGCACATAAAAGGCATAGTATGTTTGTATGTATGTGTGCCTAAGCGCTTAGACAAAGCAACGGCGTTGCAGCTGGCGATTAAGATCGCTCGAATCATGTTACATATGTATGTACATACATATGTATGGACATACTTACAAATATATCTCCATGTCCACATATAAGGCATATATACATTTATATGAGTCTCCAAGTAAGCACTAACAAAAGCCCGTGTAATTTTACACCGCTCGCGGCGTAAAACGATTCAATTGCAAAGCTTCAATTTATCTCAGCTACTACTCTTACAAGCATTTGCATTCAACGCCGCTCAGACAAACGTTTGCCGTCTATTTACATATGGCGAGCGTCACTGGCGGTCAGTTACAGCGTCGCGATCCATTTAATTCCGGCGAACGTGATCGGAATGAGCGTTTGTTCGAATGCATAAGTGCACAGCAAATCGATCGTTAAGTGAGAAAACAAAAAAAAAAAAAAAGAATAACAATAACAACAGCGCATGCGCAATTACTTGTGTTTGTGTAAGCCAGCCGGGCGGGCAAAACAGCAAAAAGGTGTAAAAATACATGAAATTTAAAAGAAAACAATTTCAACACTTGCATGTATAAGTATATACATATATACATATGTAAATAGCTGAGTGATTCATTAGACACTCGCGCTTGTGAGATCCATGTGTCGGTGTCAGCTGTTCGCCATGTCTGGGAACTTCGCAGAATTCACGCGCCCACATTGCGTATTTTGTAAGGTGAGATATCGTCACACAATTGCCAAGCTAAGTACTAATTGGAAAAAATAACAAAAACAATAACAAGAGTATCGTAATGCAAATTGGGCGCATCACTCAGATCAATCTGAATTGTAAACTGCTCTTAGTCATATATAATGTGTTGCGTTTCCAGATAAAATGCTTCATTTTCAATTGTTACGATAACTCATAATTTTTTAAATTAAATTAACTGGCGAAACTAAAGCCACATTTGAAAAGCTGCTAAAGGGTTTCGTCGGGTAAAACACAGCATTTTCTCCAATAATATTTTTTGTCATATAAAAAATGAAATATTTTATTAGAATTTTTTATTGTTACAAACATACACTATTAACAAAAAAATTCTGACATTTTTGAAAAAAGTATTTTAAATTCGGCCATTGCGATGCTATTTTCTGGTGATCCCTCGAAAAAATGCGCCCGCATTGGCAGAATAACTCCTTACACGATCATCTAAAGTGAAAAGATACCTAGTTTAGTTGAAACCTTACCTTAAAACTGTACGAAAACAAAAAATAACTGAAAAATGTATTTTTGACAGACATTTTTACAAAAAAAAAAATTAAAATTTCCCGATTTTTTTATCGTCAAATAGTTGTAATCGAAAAAATATTCCTTCCAAGTCTTTAAGAATTGTATCTCGAAGTCCTGTGTAAAATTTCATGAAGATCGGTTGACTGAAATCTTGCCAATCGACTTCAAAACACAGTTTCGAGGAAAACGCGTTTAAAGACGGCGCACTTAGCCTAGCTAGCTTGAAGTTGAAATGAAAATGTAGAACAATATTTTAAAGAAGTTTTAGAATTTTATATGAGAATAAAAAAAAAGATTTTTTTAGACCCGTGAACCCATGTCACCTCTTAAATTAACTGGCGAGACTAAAACCACCTCTGAAAAGTTGTTAAAGTTAGTTGGATACCGAAGGAGTATTTCGCAATTGTCCTATCAGATTTAATGAACGAGAATTTTTTTTTATAACTTAAGCTTGTTTGAATCCTTTCTTTACTTGAATTCAGTTTAAGATCCAAATAAGATATCTTACATTTCTGAAACAAAGTTATAAATATATCAGAACAACTATAACTTGTGATCTTATTGGGCTCAGAATGCCAGGTGTATGTGTTAAGCAATCAACAGAGGAATTTATTTACGAAGTAAAGAGAGAAATTGAAATGAAATGCGCCTTAATTCTGGTTAAATATTCACGAGCACTGAAGAGCTTTTCGATAAGTCAGTCAGTTCGGAATTATACCAATTTAAATCTATGCGCCATGACTATATGATATACTGGTACAATGAAAAGAAGATGAGTAAAATAAGTAAGAAACATAAAGAGTGATCCATTTCGAGGTTTCCTACTTTTTTAAAGAAAATACACAGAAACTTCAAATTTAGTGGGTAAAGTTTATTATCATTCGGAAGAACATTATTTGACATTTGTTTTTTGAAGACTATCTCTTTCAAATATTGGTCGCGACTAGGGCTCAGATGGTACATCTGTTGAGTCCATTTTTCGATGACTCGTTCGAGCATTTCGAATGATAACTCCAAAGCCTGAAAGTCTAATGATGTGCTATGCCATGACCTCGATGGCCAATCGACCGGCCCAAACGTGAAAGCCAAGCAATACTGATCAACAATAATATGACAGTTTGACACGACTACACAACTTATGCGTGATCTGTCAAAAAGAGACTATTGAAAAAAGTACCACTACTTGTAACACCTTCTGGACACAGAAGAAAATAAAAAGGCGGATGAATTAGACCTCTCCTCAGCAGCTGAGAATGCGGTTCCCTTGGCTGCCTTAGAACATTCAGCTCCTTCAAAGTTCGCTTGCTGCAATGTACTCTAGAAAACCACCTTAGATCAGGAAACACTAGCAACACATGACATACCACCAAAGTTCTTTGGAGTACTGTTGATGGAGGACTGAACTAAAAGCTTCTCTTTTGGATAAAAGAGAATTAAGCTACATTTAGAAGTTATCACAGGATATTTATATAGAAAAACCCGCCTTCAATAACTTGATACAGTAGAAGTGGTAGTAGCAGCTGAGGATGATGAAACCATTGGTGATAGAACATTAGTTCTGTGAATAGTTAGCTTGCAGTCAGTTGAGTCTGGTTATATTCCAGGGTTCTTAAGGTTTTAATACAAAAATATCAGTTAGGTAAAAAATATAAAGTTGGTTAAATCTACAGAGTTACTGAACACAACTTAATTGGCTACAACTGGGTACAAAATGTGTCTGTTGATAACTCCTGCGCCTCATTTTTCAACCTACGTACCGACTTCGTTCTGGATACTGTGGCAGGTTTAACTTCTACCTAATGATCCAGAGTTGACTCCGACAATTCTCGCCACTTCTGAGCATATAGAACCAGATAATTTGACATCTAACACTCTTCCCCCTATGGTCAGATCCCGTTAAAACAGTATTTTTCCTGGGCCTGTCGTTAGGTGACTTCGATGGCAACTAACCGGAAACTTAACAGCGCAGTGGGGACTAGATAGCCGATACCATAACAACTAAGGCTTAGTAGGAAAACAATATCCATTTTCGAATCGCCTTTTAAGTGCTCGCTATATTTTAATTCTACTTTTTAATTAAAAAAATACATACCTTATTAACTAAATTGACAACAAAATGACCCAGTTGAGTTCAGAGACTAAATATGTCAATATATAGGGTATAACCTGGCTCTATTTCAAGTATATTTAATACATGCTATTTTGTTGTTCGTTTCGCCACTCTCCAAGCTTTGATTAAACGTAGTTGATTTGAATTGAAAAATTGGTTTTTGTCATTTTTCCCGTAACATACATATTTAGACCCCGCCTTTAATACTTCTTGCTTTCAATTTTTATTGCCATCATTAGCAACATTAACAGTATTTGAAAAAGCTGTAAGCATATCTACATTGTATGGCAACATAAATTTATTATATTCTTAGCTAATACAGTACATTGTCTGTCATTGAAGCAGAAACAAGGTTTTGTTATTCCCGCCGCTGCTAATGATTTTCCTTTCAAGACTTGGCCTAAGTGAAGCTTAAACAGCTGGCAATTAACCATGAAAGGTGCGCTTTAGTATTGCAAAAGAAAAAAAAAAAAAACGAAAAAAAACCTATTTAAAAAATTTCAAAAAGTGAGAAAAGTAAAAAAAAATATTAAAAAAAAAAACAAATTGAAAACAAAATAAAAACAATAATAATAAAAAAGAAAAAATATTAAAAAAATAATAATAATAAAACAGAAAAAACACTAAAAACAAAAAAACTTTATTAAACCAAATACAACAATCATATTGTGGCAACAACAAACCAACAAAAGTTTATTGCTTTGAAAGTTCGAAGGCAATCAACGACATAACAGCGCCGCGCGCATAAAAGTGAAAAACCATGGCATGAACAACGGTAAAAACACATAAATAAAATAAAACAAAACACAATAACATGAAACACAACAATTAATGTTTAAAAAATAATAAAACATAACTGTTGTTTAGACAAGTATTAAATAATTGCAAGCAGGCACACAAAAGCCAACAACACCAAAACATTTTTATGCGCCAGCGAAAAGCAACAACAACGCAAATGAAATAAAACAATCTTAATAATAAAAATATAAAAGATAAAACAAAAGTAGAGACCGCCAACTACGGCTGAACGCCTCGATTTATTGCTGTAAATTAGTAAGCAGATTTTTGTTGTTTGCTCTTTTTTCTCACAGAATGTTAACAAATTAACACACGTTCAACACGCATTTAAATTTAAATTATCTTTAGAAACTTGGCTTAAGCAATTTAATTAATTTTCGTAACTAATTCCACTGCAGTCATTCATTGCTCTCATATATATATATATATACACACATTAGGGTGGCTCATATATCGATAACTTTTTTACTTTATTCTCTGAAAGTTTTTTAAAAATATTCTCTCCAAGTATGTGCTCTGAATATTAAGTAATAGAAAGGTCCTCAGTTTCAGGTTTTCAGTTTTCTATTCTTTCTTATTTTAGAAACAAAAACTCATATCTCACTATTTGAAAAAAAAAATCTCGACTCTCATATTTATAAGGAATTCAATTCTCTACAAAATGGTACCCTAAAAGTTTTTCCTAAACCACACCGTTCAAAATTTATTAAAGGTTTCATTAAATTTTTTTGTTAGCAAAATTCATGAAAAAATAGAAAAATATCTTAACCTTTAATAAATCTTGAATGACGATTTCTACGAAAAAATTTTTGACGACGACATTTTTAGGGAATTCCCACTACGAGCAGTGTTCTGACAAGTTTGCAGCTTCTTCGTCTGCGTTGTTTGTATGTTGCCAACAATGTTTCTTTGTCCTTTCCCCATGTACTGCTGCCTTGCGACTTGAGGATTTTGTTGCGGTACTTTGGCGAAAATCGCGGTCGTATGAGGAGTGAAGGAGCACAGAAGTCACACCTTAAATTTTAGGGTTATTGACGGTTGGTATCTTAACAACTGTAATATTAAGGTCAAGTCTGTACTCCTTCGTGGTGAATATGGTTGCTGAGTATTATTGGGGGCGAGAAAGGTCGGAGAGATAGCTGCTTACATTTGAACACATGCCATCGATTCCATTGCCCGATGTCAATAACTTACCAGCCAGGTCCTTCTCCACTCTGTCCTTCCAACGGAGTGGAAGTCTTCCTTTTCCTATGCTTCTCCCGGCGAGCACTGCGCCGAATACTTTGAGACATTTACCTACCAAATATTTTTCAAAGTAAAAAGTGAAAAAATAATTGGCTTTTTAGACTTACCCTAACATACGTACTATTATTACAGCATATAGGTACTTTTCTGTTTAAGTGCGTGGGCATTTTCGTGCGGACAATACTGCCAACTGTGGGAACCTAATTATGGTTTCTATTTTTTTTCGGTTTATTTTTCTTTTTTCGTGTTTATTTTTATTTCTTATTTTCTTTTTAAGTTTTTAGTTTTTATTTTTTATTTTTTTGTTTATATTTTATTTATTTTTTTTATTTTTTTGTTTTAATTCTTCTGTTTTTTTTAGCTGCGTTTTGTTTATCTGTTTCCTCCAAACACCGCCACTCTCGCCTACACTTGTTTAAACTATTTCTCTCCGTCACTCTTGCTTGGTGTCATAATTTTTAATTGCATTATTTAGCCTTTCATTTTCACCAACAAGCAAAAAGAAAAAAAAAAATTAGTGAATCGAATTAAAGTCCGCAAAACAAATGTTCACTTCAAATGCAACAAAAAAAAACACAAAAAAAATATGAGTTTTATTAGACAAAAAGTGTTAATCGCGTGCAAAATTTGAAATGCATTTTCTGTTTCTGATTAAAAAAAAAAAAAGTGTGAATACAAAAGTGTACTTTCACTTTTTAATTTGCGGCAAGCATTAAGCAAAAAATTAAAAATAAAAATTAAATAAAAAATTACTAACAAAAGTAAAGCGCTTGTAAGTAGACAGTTCATGAAGAGTGCTTAAGCGCTGTGACGCTTTTCATACAAAAAAAAAAAAACAACAAAGAAAAAATAATAATCGCAATTCATCTGAAAGCCATTTATGTGTGAACGCACCCATTTGCGCCGTTTGTGTCGCGCCGTTGAAGGGATGTCACTCACTTTTCGGCTGCCACACTTCGTTTCCAATCTTTCACCTTTCTCGCTACTGAGCTGCAGCAAAGGTTCAACGCTAGGCAGTCGCAAGCTAACTCACGCCTTTCTAATTGCAATTTTTTTCAATTTTTTTTGTCATCTACATACTTTGTGGCATCCTCAGTGGCAATGACTGTGAATGCGCTTATGTTTGTGATTGCGAAAATTATGCAAAACAAAAGTTTGTCGGCCGCGCGTCATGTGAACTTTTGCAATTAAAGCGCTTTCATGGTAAATAAATGTATGCTGCATATGTATGTGTGTGTATTTAAATGCCGTTATAATCGTCTAGTTGTAAAATTACTTACTTTGCATTGTTTTATTATGAAGTCATCGCTTTATTATTGTTCACCCACAATATTATGTGGCGTTTTATGAGAACTCTGCCCAGCTTTCGTACTCAGATTTTTTCTACGAAAAGTGAGGTTAGATCACAGTGACTACTAATGTGTGAAAGAAAATATATTTAGATTCGCTGTCTCATCTTCATGTAACGTATTTACTTATGTATAATTGCAAGATGCGTTTCAACCTTTCATCCTTGGGATAAGTTCGATTCAGATAATATCCCAGGTAAAAGAATCCAACGGAGAATGATCAAAGGACACAATATTTCATCGTGATATAAAACTGGTGCAAAATATCTAAAAGGCAACCAGGAGATATTCTTATTTTATGTCCTAAGTAAGCTTCTCAGAGGCAACTAGAGATCTTCACTTTGCTAACAAGAAATTAATACTCATTCAGAAGTGATATCTTTTAAGGTCTTAGTTCGATGAGTATTCTATCAGTAGTAGAAAAATCTTGTTGTTGGCAATCGGCCGGCCGGTTCTTAACTACGTCGCACCAATATGGTCTCCTGGACGCAGTGAAAGTCAGACGAGGAATAAAGCTACAAACTTGTCAGAACATTGCACTTCGGACTACGACAGGATGCTTCTGGATGTCTCCCATCGAACACCCTCATAGTGAGGTTCGTATGTTCCTAATTAAGGAATATAGTGAACTCCTCTCCTAGCAGTTTTTGCTGAGGTGTTTTCGAAAAAATCATCCCTGCACTCACTTTGCATGAAGCAATACGCCAGCCAGACTTCGGACGCAACAAACTTCCGACAAGCACTGACTGCCCTTCACAGTAGAGCCATTAACATTTTCACCGACTTAATCTTAGTGAATGGCGAATTTGGAGTCAAACCACCATCCATTACAGACGAAGAGCTCAAGTTGCCGCCAGAAACAAGCGAGACCCTTTGTTCTGGATACTGTAGCAAGTTATACTTATCCAGAATTGACCCTGACATATCAAACTCATGTCCAGCGTGCAATGAGTCTCCGCATGACACTAGCAACCTCTTCGCATGCCCCATTAACCCTGCTCATCTGACACCCTTCTCCCTTTGATCCGACCCCGTCGAAACAGCACTTACGGGAAATAGGTAGCCGAACAACAATGTTATAAGGAAAGCGACTACAGATATAATAGATCGTTACGGTATATGAGTAGGAGAATAGTTCCTTTTATAAAAAATAGTCAGACGCCTGGGTGGTAGCATATTTTTTTCAATGCAATCAACAGAGCCTTTTTTGGTTAAGTCGAACCGAGTTCTTTTCGAGCTATTTGCTCTCTTAACTTGACAGAAAACATTCAGCCGACATTCTA
This sequence comes from Bactrocera correcta, assembly GCA_027475135.1. NCBI lineage: Eukaryota > Metazoa > Arthropoda > Insecta > Diptera > Tephritidae > Bactrocera > Bactrocera correcta. The sequence continues at coordinate 106,408,262 of CM050325.1, read as the reverse complement.
AGTAATATATAAGTATATAGATAACACTGGAGCTAGCTGACTATCGCGATTTCTACAGACTTTACTTTGCTGACACCTGACTTGATCGGAGTTCATTATTACTTCAGATCCGAAAGCTTTGGAAACGAATTGAAATAAGTATAGGAGACCCATTTACTCCACTTGGTCGCCACTTCCGACTAGTTTTACGACTACCTCATTCCTACACAAATCCAAGCCAAGAGTAACCATAATTTAGCTCATTTCTTTTAATGCACTGTGATTTGAATCATTTGATTTGCCTCCATTGCATCCACTTTTATGGCGCACGAGCACACTCGAGCGATCGCTGTTGCGCTACCACATGTCGACTTGATTGCATGCCGATAAAAGTGCATTGGGGCGACTCCCACTCAAAAGTCATAAACACTTCCACCAACGACGCAACAGCAACAACAAAAGCAATAAGAATGAATTGGTGCATACAAAGGCATTCTGCGCCAGCAGCTACTGCAACTTTAATGAACGACTATACAGAAGTGTGAGAGCGGCTGGTGCGCCCTGTAAGAAAATTTCCAAGTGTTTAACCTTTATGACGCTATGGAATAAGAAAATATTATTAAAGGATTCAAAATTATGAGTTTAATATATTATGCAAATGAGCGCTTTATGGCACACTCTGAACTATGAAACGGAATCGTTATAATTCCTTTAGCCATGACCGTCTATCTATCCACCCCTCACTTTTGAGATTTCGATGTGAAATTTTGCACACTCTTTCTTCTCCCCAAGAAGCTGCTTCTTTGTCAAAACCGTCGAAATCGGAGGATAATGTCATATAGGCGCCATACAAACTAAACAATCGGAATTCAGTGCTTGTATGGAAACTTGCTTCATTAGGCGAGATATCTTTACGAAATTTAGCATGGACCATTTTCTAAGGCAATAATGGAATTCCCAAAGAATTTGTTCAGATGGGATAACTGTAGCAAATAGTTGTCATACAAACTGATTGGTCAGAACCAAGTTCTTGTTCAGAAAACTTTTTAATTGACAAAATATCTGCATGAAATTTGGCTTGGATTATTGCGAGAGGTTTCGATCTTCGAATATAATTTAAATTTAACATTTCAAATGAAATACTAAATATTGCAAATAAATTTTTCCTAGTGGGCAGTATATTAATTCGCGCAGTGTGTAGCACGCTCGCGTAATTTTGTCAATATGTTTGTAGTATGACTTTTCTTTCGTAGGAGTGTGTGCATATTTATATATCTATGCGTTTGCTCACACATGTCTGTCTGTCTTTCCTAGCGCCTACTTACTTGCATATCTAATGTGATATTCAGCGCACTTAGGGGAAATTCAAACAAACACACTTAATGGCGCATAAACAGCGTGTATGTAAATATGTGTATATATTAGTGTATATGTGTATTCCTTATGTGTAGCCAGGCATTTTACACGTCTTGAGGTTTGTCGTGGGCGTACAAAATTTCACTGTACTCCTTAGCCTCCCACTTCAACAAACTTTTTGCCACAAAGTTGCATTCGAGTCGTGCTTTTATTGTTGTTGTTATTTTTGCTAACGTTTCTTCGTGTCGCTCCACTAGTCAATCAATTCTATTAAAAATTAAATTTTATTAAAAACATTTGCTTTTAAACACAACTTGAGTGTCGTTTTTTAATTTAATTTTTATGTTATTATTTTTATTATTTAATTTTTAATTTTTTTTGTTTTTTTTTAATTATTATGTTTTTTATTTTTTTTTGTTTTTTAATTAATTAACTTCTATTATTTTTTATACCTTAAAATATATATATTTATATATAATTTTTAAATTGCTTTGCTATTTTGTGCAACAGTGGCCTTTATTAAGTGTAATTTTTATTTAATTTAATTTTTTTTTAATATTATTTTTTTTTAAATTTATTTATTATTTGTTAATTATTTATTTGTTTTATTTTTTTTTATCTATTTTTTGTTTTTGATTTTTTTATTATTTTTATTTTTATTTATTTTTATAAATTTATTTTCATTTTGTTTCATATATTTTTTCTATTTTTAATATATATTTTTTATTATGATTTTTTTTAATGTATTTTTTTCATTTTATGTTTTTTATTATCTTTTTGTTTTTTTTTATGTCACTTTGTAAATTAGTGGCCTTTATTAAGTGTAGGTTTCATTTAAATTTGTTATTTGTTTTTTAATTTTAAAATTAAATTTTTTTTATTTTTAATACATGTTTTTATTTCTTATAATTTTTTTATATTTTTTATGCGTTTTTGTGCCACAGTGGCCCTTTACTCTGTTTGTTATTCAATTTAAATTTCGCGATTGCCCCTTGTTTTTGTTGTTTTTTTCGCAGTGTAGTAAACGCAAATTTTATAATTGCAAATTTCGCGCTAAACTTCCGCAAGTTTTTTCTGCTTTTCTAAGTGATTGCACTCAAATGCAAAGTGAATGGCAGTTTTTTATGTATATACTATGTATGTGTGTAAGTCTTACGCCCGCGCCACATTTGCTTCCTCCTTCACTTTTTCCTTTCATTGCAGCTTTTTTATTCCCA
>CM050325.1:106388596-106405210 GCA_027475135.1 Bactrocera correcta | reverse complement strand
CTTAATCTTGACTGCTGCCGTATATGATTAGCAGCAATTCTAATAATTTTAGATTCCGCCAAATTGAATGCAATTTTTCTGCATATGCAAGATGGCAGAAATTAGGCAAAGGAAGCTGTCATTCTTTAGAACCATATGTCGGCAAATGAACCGGAAATGAGAAAATAACCGTTTAGTACTTCCGGTTCATGTGGTAATCCGGAAGTTGTGAACCGGAAACGGAAGTTCGTTTTGACGGAACCGTAAATGAAAAATCATCAATCGTTTCCGGTTTTTTGGTATAATCCGGAAGTTGTGAGCCGGAAACGGGTATTTATTCCGGACGAAACCGGAAATGTTATAAGTCGAAACCGGATATAAATAAGTTTTGATAAGTGCTAAGGACAAAACAACTTCCTGTTCAACTAACATTTCCGTTTCCGAATTATTACTTCCAATAGGACTCCTAAACCGGAAATTTAAAACCATAATATTTTTATTTTTATATTCGTTTTCCGGTGTCCTGCCAAAGAATATAACCGCTTCCTTCGTATAATTTTGCCCTTTTACATTTGCTACCCCATCATACACTTTTTCTAACTATTTAAAAAAAATCGAATTCGGAACTATGCTAAATTTTAGAGAATTAAAAATGTGTCGAATTAAAGACGGTTTTTTACAAAATATTGCATAAAAGTACGTTTAAATGATTATGCCGAAACTCTACGAATATATTTGTCATCTACCACATGGATCACATCGAAATTTTTCGTGCCTTCGAATATATAGTTATATTTTCGCAACCAACCGGCTATCAGCAGTTTTTTTCGTACAAGATTCGAACTTTTATGAGAAACATATTTTTGCCAACCAAAAATGGCTGGTAGTAAATAGAATAGCTTATTGCAGACAAAAATTGTTGGAGCCTAATCAATGAACGGGAGTGTATGTGTATAGAAGTGTTTGTCTGAATGTAATTATGCTGAAATTGCAGTGTGTATTTATTTATATACACCGAGGTGTACGTGAGCTTTGACTTATTTGCGGTTAAACTGCGTGAATTTATATACTTACATACATATACGTGTATATGTTACAATTTTGAAATACATATAAACAAGTACATGCGCATTAGCTTGAGCTTAATTGCAATTATGCATTTTTTATTTCAATCTGCTGCACATTATTATTTATTAAATTCTCTATTTCCGCTTACAGGATACACTGCTAATCTTAAATGCAACTAAACAACAAAAACAACAATAACAGCATGATGAAAAGCAACTGTAGCAGACGCTACTGCGCGCGTTCGCTGCTCTAATCTCCCAAATGCACCGTGCACCAATTATTTACGGAATAATTGAAATCACTCAAAAAGCAATGGAAATTACAAATACAAATGCGTTTAGCATACACCGATAATCAAACCTAACCAAACCGAAAATTAACACTTTGATGAGATTATAAAAAGGACATAATTAATTATTATTAAATCAGGAATTGATAAATTAGTGGTTAAATATATATATGTATTTACAATATGTGTATATGTTTGTATATTTTCGAAGTGCACCCAGCAAATACGCTTACTTACATAACATACATACATGCATACATGCATATGCTGAGTGTATGTACTGTGTATGTGTATGCGTGTTTTTTAAAAAAAAAAAAAAAAAAACAAATAAGCAACGGTATGGATAATAAGGAAAGTAATATAATAATCAGTGTACGAAAGTAGTAAATATAACTAAAATAAAATAATTTTAAATATTTTTATTTTTATATTTTTTGTTGAACACAGAGTTCGTGTTGGCATAAAAAGAATTCCATAAATTTTTGTTATATAATATTTATTTGATTTATATTATTATGATATTTTATTATTTATATGAGACGATTACACTGCAGTACTGTACGAATGCTCATATATAAATACATATTACGGTATTTATGTTGTTCGTTATTTTCCAAGTTGATTTTTTTGTTTTTTGATGCCACTTAAAGTTTCAGTTTTTGCTCTCAAAACAAGTATACAAACAAGCTCTTCATTTTCAATTTAAACCATACCTTATAGCATCGAATTTTTAGATATTTTGCTTTAAGCAAGTGGACCTACAACTTTCAAAGAGTATTTTTCTAGTACAAAATTTTCTGCTCTACGAAAAAGATTTAGTTTTTATTCCATAAAAGCATTAATTTAACAGTTAAACGCAGTTAAAAATATATATCCAATGTACTGAGCATTCATACGAATTCCGTGTTGCTCATACGACATGGTGTACAGTATGCATAGTGTACATTTGATACATACAGGGGTGTTGTGGAATCTGATAGTTGTCGGAATCAGAATTGAAACGGATCAAAAAAAGCAGTAGGTGTCATGAATTCTGATATTATTAGTTTGATATTCGAAACAGAATTTGTATCGGTTTTGAGTGTCACGGCAACCAATTTTATCAGTTTTGCTGTCAGAAACAAATCAAGAAGATAGTCGCACACAGATTTGAAATGCTAGTTAAGAAATCAAGTTATTTTATTGTTACGAATTAATTTATCTTTATTTCGATAGGAAAAAACATAAGAATAAAACACGAAATGTCTTAATTATTGAGTTATTAAAAAAAAAAAATGCCGATATTTAAGAGGGGAGCCTTTTTTAGAGGCTTAAAAAATCGTTTTTTTTTTTGGAAGGAAAAAAGAAGAATTGATTGAAGCAAAATTTTCTAGGATTTATAGTTATATATTTAAAGATCATCCGAAAATTTTTTTTGATACGAAATTTTTTACATTTGCCTTTGAAAAGCAATGCCAGATGTTTATCGCATGTGCATATGCCAGACGGCGGGCAGGATGCAGGTCGCGATTTCTATCGGAAAAAAAAAATTCAAACAGATTCATATTTTTCAATAACTTATGTTCAAGTTAAACTGGGAAAAATAAAATAAAAAGTGTAAAATTTTTTTAAAATATGAAAAAAACAGTTTTTGGTCTAAAAAAATTTTACTTCAAAAATACTTATGTTCAAACTTAACTTTTCTCAGTTTTTTTTTAGTTTAAATAGAAGATAATTTAACGGCAAAGATAATAAACTTTGCCCAAATTCCATATGACGTTCAGTTTTTTTTTTCTATCCTGCCTCCCAAATTTAAAGAAAAATAGTAAAAATGAAAAAACGAAGTTTTAAACGCCCAAATGCGTCTTTATTCATTCAATAAATGTTATCTCTTAAAATCTTTCTTTAATTCTGAACTCATTAAAAACTTTAATAGGATTGCATGTGTGTATTCATTTGCAAGTTTTGTCACATTAGTGAACAGCTGGTTCGAATATTGGTTTTGCGTATGTTCGAAAAGACGAAAATCCAATCAGATTCTGTGACACCATTTAAAATCAGAATTGATTTGCAATTCTGTCAGCTAAGCAATTCTGTCTTGGTTTCCCACAACACCGCTGATAGTTTTAATTGCCTATAATTTTTAAAATAATATTTGTGGAAAAATTATTCACTTCTTTTTTAAAGAAAAAATAAACGGACAATTTTGTATTTAAATTTAATTTTTTTCAGAGTTGTAAGCTCATTTTCTTTCAGAAAAAATTTATTGCAAAAGATAAAAAATTTCATCAAAAATAAATGGGAAAAGTACACTTATTTACGTTCCATTTCAATAAAAAAAAACTTAACTTGGATATTTTCTTACATTAGAGTTTTTTTAGGGCAAAAACTGAAACTTTAGTGGGAGACAGCAAAATGATATTTTTGGAAAATAGGGTATATCATAAAATAATTGTATATATGGTACATATGAGTTTCTAATAACCCATTACTGTCTAAATAATTCACAATTATGCAGCTTGATTATCTCGACTGACTGCAAGTTCCTATGAGCTTCGATAGTTTTTGGAAATATCTCTAAATAAATTTTTTAAAAATAAATCGTAGGAAGGCGATTCCGTCATTTTTGAGTTCGAAATGGTGTAACTAAACCATCCTTTTTATATTTCTATATCTATAGGCATATATGTTTATGGAGTGGTTAGTACACCAGATCCCTTAAATGCAAATGTTTCTTTGTATAATTTGTACCTGTCTTCGATTTACCAAGCGTTGGAGCGAGCAACCGTTCACCCGAACCGGTATGAACCCCGGTTTTTATCCGGCCAAGTAGTGCCAACTCAGCATCATTCCTCGAAATTACTGCAGGAATATTTTATGTTACAACAACAACAACAACCGTATCAAGCAAATTATACAATATGCTCAGACAATCGATCAGCACTTGTGCGCTATTCTGTGCAAAAATTAACCATAATAATATTTACGACAGCACGAGTAAAACTGTTTTAAAAATATGCAAAAAAAAAAACTTGGAAACATTGTAGACAGCGGCTACACTACTCTAACGAGATGTCCACATACCCTTGTATGAATCAAACGCAATAACTTTGTTGTTGCTTTTACACATTGACTTTTTTTTGAAAAGAGAGTAGTAGCGAGCAGAGAAATGGCGAATCGAAGACAGCTAGTATTGAAGTTAATGCTGCTTCCAAAATAAAAAAAAAATGCCAACAACTTCCGAATTTCGCTTGATTACAGTATTGTTTCTTCATTCAGCTGTAGACAGCCGTCTGCTTTGCTTTTCTATTTTGATAAGACGGAAATCTAAATTTAGGTGTGAGGACTCGTAAAATTCTGATGGTAATCTTTAGCTGGACACTCCTTCACAAAAGTTGCTTCAGAGATAGTAATGGGTTCAATAAATTATAATATTTTTTAACATTTTGTGAAGATATTGCTTTGAAAGCGATAACACAATGGCCTCTAAAAACGCTGAAAAATAAGTCTTGTACTGCAAAAGGAGAGAAATTTTCTGAAAATCAAAAATTACACTATTTTTAGTAAAGTTATCCTTAAAAATTTAATTTAATTTTAGTAATTTTAATTTAATTAAAGAAAACTTTCTATAACAATTTTTTTTTTTTAACACAAGCAATTACATTTAAAAACTTGTATTAAATACTCATGAAATGCTAAGTACATACATACGTATGTATATATATTATAAAAAAATATGTAAAATAGGATACATAACCGTGTTATTAATCTTGAAACATAAAAAGGTATAGATTTTAGTGCAAACGTAGCGTAAATATTCCTAGACCCTCAGGTGTTGTTTGTTTAACATTTTTCATATTTTTATGTATGTATGTCATTAAACTATGTTTTTCACATGAAAAACAATTTTGTCAGTGAAAACCAAACAAATTTGAAGTTACTTACTTTTAAAACTAGCGAATTAACGGTGTTTTAGTTATAAAATAAAAATAAAATGTACAATAAAATATAATTGTAAATTAGCAAAACTTTGATTGCATTGAGATGTACCACGTACCTTACCTTAAAAGAGAACATGAATAATGATAAAAAATAATTTAAATGAAATTTACGTAGTAAATAAAATAAAGGAAAAAATAGCAAAAAAATGTTGTATTAGGAATAGTTATAAATATGTTATTTTTTTCAAAAATTAATTATGTTAAAAATTTTGGAAATTAAATATTTTAAAGAAAAGTTAATGATAGTTTGTTTAGGAAGTCGAATTGATCTTCTTTAAATTTTTTTTTTTTTTTTTTTGTTTTATTTTTTATTATATACATAAATATGTTAAAAGTCTTGTTAAACGTTTTTAAAACTAAATATTTTAAAGAAATGTTCATTTATTTCATATATAGTTCAAGAAGTTGAGCTGATTTTTTTTTAATTAATTTTTTTTTTTTTTTTTTGAGTATTTAATATATAGGATAACAATATTTTTTTTTTTTTGATAATTTTTTTTAAGGATTTTATATAGTTTATCGATAAAATAATTTGCAACATAAATGAAATATTAAGTCTTAAATGATCAAAAAGCTGAAAAGAGAGCATGTGGTTAGTATTCGGTTTTGTGTTACCGCAAATTAACTGATAGTAACATATTCGATAACACGATATTTATTGATAACTAGTTGCGTTCTCATACACAATAATTAATAATTATTTGACATTTTTGGTTGCTGCCAAACTAGGAGATGCCGTAAACAATCTTTGGAATGGGAGTAGACAAAACAATAAGCCGACATCTCGATGCCCACTAATTTTAAACAGCAAATACAGAAAAAGTCGAAGTGTTTGCTGAGTGGGATTTGAGAGCTGTTTGTGCTGGCGTACCTCAAGGCAGTGTACTCGCTCCTGTGCTCTACATTCTCTATACAGCAGATGCTAACGATACTCGCTGCTAGCACCAAATGGTAACCCTATTAATGCTTCCAGAAAACGGCAGATGCTCTAAATGCTCTAAAATCGTGGCGCACGAAATGGAACATTAGTATCAACACCGAAAAGTCCGTACAAGTAGTATATAGTCTCAAGCTCAAAAATTGCCCTTAAGGGGCTTTATATTGTCAGTTATTACACTTGACAAAAGGCGCACTTGAAAAGATCACGTAAAAATAAAAAGAACTTAGCTAAGATTAAAGTTGGTGCGCTATACTGGCTGCTTGTGCTTAGGCCAAGACTCCACCTCAGCTTGAAGAATAAAAAACAAATTTATAAGGTAATACTTCGGCCGATCTGGACGTGTGGCATTCAATCTGGAGTAGTGCAGCTAATTCAAATTTAAAAGTAATTCACACTTTTCAAAATAAAGTTCTGTGTACCATAGTGGGGACTCCTTTCTATGTGAGAAACGATGTCCTCCACCGGGATCCAAGGAGTTCACTGAAAAGGAAAGAATCGAAGATTTTAGCACACTTATTGTCATCGCTACGCTCGTGATAGCTATTTTTTTTTTGAACTAAAGCAAGTTTATCTATTTTTTATTATTAAGGTTTACATTTAATTTTTATTGTATATATTTTAATTAATTCTTTTTTTGAACTATAATCATTTTCAATTCTTTTAACTTAAACTAATCTATAAGGATACTTCTTCAACGCACAGAAAAATATGAAGACATGTTTAATAAATACTTAAATAATTTATATAAGAAAAAATATTCAGCAGAGTTGCTCTAACGACTAAGCAAACATACTTACTACTTACGTAAAAAAATAATAAAAAAAATAAAGGCAACTAGAAAAAATCACATAAGATGGCCGAATGCTATGCAAGAAGTATTGAGAAAAGTTTGTATAAGCCCATTCATGAACACTGGAGCCCCTAGCTGAATGATAAAGCATAGGTTAGCATGTCGTGCCATTCTTAAGACACAATAAGATTAATAATAGCGCTAGATTTAGTTCCATATGTGTATTGCTCTATATGTATTTAGCAGGTAACGTAAATTATGAAAAGAAAATTTCTTAGTTTTAAAGTCGCTGGACGACAAAATCTTACAAAATACTGTTTAGCGTTAAATTTCGCGTTTATTTTACGAGAAAAAATACAAACACACATGAAAAAAAATTTAAAAAAAAAAATATAAAATTTTTTTAAGTGAACGTAAGAACAATCAGTGTTGCTAATTTTACCAACTCTCCATTAGAAAGTTAAACATTTATATAAAATAATAATGTTCAAATACACATAATTAAAAGAAACGTTTTTGCATTTATAAATTTTTAACTTTCTCCACTTTACAAAGAAATCATAAATACATATTTTGTGTACGTGTGTGTTGTTTTGAATAACATTTAGCGGTAATAAACACATTTAGCAAGTAAATGAAATATGAAAAAGCAATTCATGAAAAATACAAAAACAAAAATTAACATAACAACAAAAATTAAAATAAATATAAAAACTAAAAATAAACAACAAACGATTGCAATATTTACGTAAAAACAAAAAGTAAAAAAAACACAACTCTACAACTGTAAAAGGTATTAATATTTAGCTTAAATTACGTTAAATATAAAAATATATGTTTATGTGTAAAAAATAAAAAATATGCGAATAATTATAAGCAAAAGTATATGAGGCATACTTTACACACATACAAACCTACGAACGTCAACGTGAGAGTCATAACGGGCATGCTGTCATAGGCAGGCGAACGTCAAAAAACAACAACATCAACAAATACACGAGCAAAATACAGTTGATATATTTTTTAGTATTATAATTATTCAGAGACATTGTACTTATAAAACAAAAAAAAAAAGCAAAGAAAAACTGAAATTGTAAACTCGACAAAAAATTGTGGAGTTTCTTTTATTATTAATAATTATTATTAAAACTTTAAATGTGAATTAAATAAACGTAAATGTTGAAACAAATTTAACAACAGTAACTCTATAAATAGCCATAAATATTGATAACCATGGACACTAATGGACTTCTATGCTGTTAGATCGATTAGAACGTATGGAATATTAATGGTGTATAAACAAATAAATATTGCAGCGGGAGGATTAACAATTTCACTATGAAAAAAATGTGTTTTATTCATCGAAAAAAAAAAATTAATTGAAAAAATAAACAAGTGAGTAACATTATTTTGGGAAAATACACAACTCAACTAGCACTTGATTGCCAGAATAAGAAGAAATATAAAAACTGACATGAAAATTTGTTTAAACAACAATTTTTAATGCAATGAGATTTTACGGCAAATGAAACTTATGCCTTTTATTTGTAAAACTATTCTACTCACATTAGCACTACTTACCGGAAATATTGCATTTCACTCTCTTATGATACGTTCGGATGAGGGAAAAAAAATATGTAACAACCAGGCCTATCCCAAATGCCAATGTATTTAAAATTATTTGAAAAGCAATAGTTTTCCAAAGTAAAACGTCAAAAACACAAAATTAATCATGGGCACCTCTCAGCTGTGCTTTTGTTTACATTGTATCAGCTGTTAGTTTCTCTACTCCCCTGTTACGATGGTTAGCAGCTCAAAAACTAATAAGAACTTTTGTTTGCCATTTTGAATATACTGACAATTCACTTATAGCGATCATAGATATTAATCGATTATAGTTTTTCATATTTTGTAAGCAACTCGAACTCGAAAAAGTTAAAAAAGTGCTTAAAACCCCCATTGAAATCATAAATTAGATAATGTAAGCCATATTTAAAATACAAAAATAAACGGGAAAATTTTTTTTCATAAAAAAAATAAAAATCAATTACTTTAGAAATAAAAATCAATTAATTCAGATATCGTAATTCTCCCTTACTATCGATGATTTCGCTATCGATTCGAACCCAAACTGAGGCTGGAGAAAATATTGCTATACAGTGATTTAAAAATTACTTACGGAAATACGAGCAATAGGTTTATTATAAATTAAAGCAATCTAAATATTAAAACTTTAAATAAATTTATATAATATCTGCATTATATTTTATTTCAATGGAGGTATGTATCAAGAATCCACTGTAACATCCTCTTAGATAGAAATATGGTATGAAACAGAGTTACACGTACAAAAACAAATTATTTCATCTTTGTCAGTAAAATTAAAACGGTTTCTTCAAAACAATACGTAAAGTTGTCTAAATATATATTTGTTCAATAATGTCATGAATACTGTGCATATTAATTATGAACATACCAAATATATAAGCATAAATGCTCAAGAATGATAAAAACGTTTTCTATCATTCTTGGTAAATGCTTGTACGAAATATGTTCTTTAATTTTTAACATATTCACTTTGGAAGCCACCCTATGTTCCTTATATTCGCTGCATTCATATATCATAACGTTCCTTTTTTATTTGCCTTCTACTATTTAATTCCTATAATTGCTATTATCTGTCAAAAACATCAGTTCGTCTGGTCGAGGTTTTGCAAAATTTATTTTTTCCCTAAAAAAATCGCAGTTTTAGTTTACAAATCGTTCGAAATGCATTCTGCTTAAAATAAAATAAACGAAAAATATATTATGTAAGTGCATATATTTATATTCTTTAAAATGAAACACGATCTTCAGTGTCACATTCAGAACTGGTTTTATTATATTATCTTATATTATCACTAAGCATAAATAACATAGAGCTTATTCTAATTTCTCTTATTATTAAATATTATGCTGTCACGATAAGTTCTCTTAATACTCTAATTTCTCTTAAAACTAAGGTAGTATTAGTTATATGTAAATGGGTTCTTACATTACTATATACATATGTATTATATAGGGGATATGGAGGCTTACATCACTCCCCCGCGGCCAGAATAAGCAGTCCCTGCGTATTCAAAAAATATCCAATATTTAAATAAGTTTAATGTTTCTCTAAACTTTATTTAGATATTTCGTTTTACTTGCGTTTTTTATATTTTTTTTAAAATTTTTTATTATTGGATACTAAGTAATTTCCTTCTTGCTTAAAATTTAGAATTTTTTTATATTTAGGTTTTGATTTGCTTACTCTATTATTATTTACAATGTTGTTTGCAAAACTGTCCGTTTCTACCCTATTAGTTTTTTGGTTTAACACATTTATTCTCTTAGATTTTCTCTCATGTACCATTTTGGGAAGTTTAGATATATCTTCTTGTGAAATTATATTATTTAAAAGATCTATTGGTCGATATTTGGTAGTACTATGAATAGTGTTGTTGTATGCTACTATTGCTTTATATACATTTTCCATGATATCATCTTTATTATTAGGATCTGCATTGAAAAGTCGAATGTGTTCGTTTAGAGTACCATGTAATCTTTCTACGTCCGCATTACCAGTTTTCAAATAAGCTGTTGTTGTGTGGAAGTTTATCTGTTGGTCCTTTAAAAATTCCCTAACTACAGCAGTATCTAGCTCATTGTCGAAAACTATTAACTTTGGTTTACCTAAATATTGTATTCTCTGCTTGAGTGCCTTCAGTATCGATACCCAGGTCCTGTCTTCCAGGTTGTAAGCAGTTGCGTATTTCGTAAGTTTATCTATGCTTGTAAGATACATCGTGCCGCGTTGTGGATACCATATATCAAAATGAACGATATCATTGTGCCTTTCTGGTGTAGATGTAATGTTAAAGCTATGCTTTATTGGGGTCCTATCGAATTTCGCAAGTTTACATATTTCGCAACTGTTAATGTATTTTTGTATTTCTTTCTGCAACTTAGGGTAGTAGTAAACTCTTCTCAATTCTTCATACACTTCGTTAATACCTCTATGATTATTTTTAATGTGCGTATTTTGTATTAATTGTAAAAGCTTTTCTCTATCAATTATATCTTCTAAGATTGAATGTGCTTTTAACACCTTTAAGCTTTTGTTTCTCGCAAAATATTTAATATACAAAGATTGGAATTCTTTGTATAATTCAATATTTTGGCAATAAACTACTGCAAGTCCTTTCGCAGGTAGTTTTTCTCGCAGGAAATCCAAAAGGGCATCATTGTTTGTTACTTTTAAGCAGTGTCGAATTTTAGTTTTGAACATAATTTTTGTTGAACAAGAATTCGTATTTGAATTTTGAATAAATAATTGATTTTTAAATAAATTAATTGGTTGTTCGGTTATTTTAATGTAGTCAGTACCATCGCTTTCTGCGCTATGTACTGTGTTAACATCTTCATCGAATAATTCATTTAGATTAATTACTATTTCACTATTTAATGATTCATAATTTAACCTACTTAGGCCGTCTGCGATTACGTTTTCTTTTCCTTTTATATAACTAATATCAAAATCGAACTCATTTAGCTTAATTTTCCATCTTTGGATTTTAGCATTTGGTTCTTTTTTATTGTGAAGCCAAACTAATGGACGGTGGTCTGTTTTGATTACAAACCTACGACCGAAAAGATATGGGCGAAAATATTTCGTTGCCCACACTATGGCTAATAACTCCTTTTCAATTGTGCTGTAATTTTTTTCGTGACCGTTTAAAGTACGGCTGGCAAAAGAAACAGCTTTATTTCCTTGCATAAGTGCGGCTCCTAATGCAAAATTACTGGCATCAGTAACAAGCGTAAAAGTTTTATTAAAATCAGGATGAATAAGAATAGGATCATTTTTAAGCAATATTTTTTAAATTTTTTAAAAGCCGCTATATAATCTTTATCACAAGTATTAACTTTTATTCCTTGTTTGAGGTATTTAATGAGATGGTGAGCTATTTTGGAATAATCTTTAATAAATCGTCTGTAAAACCCAGTTATACCCAAAAATGATTTTATTTCTTTTTGTGTTTTAGGTAATAGTATTTTTTCTATGGTTTCAAGTTTCTTAGGGTTTGGTTTAATGCCTTCAGCAGTTACTAAATGACCCAAAAACTCAGTTTCTTTTGAGAGGAATTTACACTTGTCAACTTGTAATTTCAAATTGGCTTGACCCAAACGTTTCAAAATTTTGTCTATTGCTTCTAAATGTTCTTCTATACTAGTTGAAAAAATCAGAACGTCATCTAAATAAACTAAGCAGATTGAACCAATGTATTCTTTCAATACATGGTTAATCATACGTTGGAAAGTAGCCGGCGCATTACGAAGCCCAAATGGCATACGCACAAACTCATAATGCCCAGTGGCTGTAGAAAAAGCTGTTTTTGAAATGTCATCGGGATGTACTTCTATCTGATGAAATCCCTTGGCTAAATCAAGAGTAGAGAAATATAAACACTTTCCTAGTTTGTCAAATATGTCGTCAATATTTGGCATAGGAAATCTGTCTTCAACAGTAATATCGTTTAACTTTCGATAGTCAATTACTATACGCCATTTTTGTTCATTGGAAGAATCTAATTTTTTTGGAACTATCCATATTGGGCTATTATATGGACTACTTGAGTGCCTAATTATGTTTTGTTTTAACATATTTTCAATCTGGTCATTAACTTCTGCTTTATGTACCTCAGGGTACCTATATAATTTGGAATACACTGGCATATCATGCTTTGTTAGAATTCTATGCTTTATTTCATTGGTAAAAGTTAAATTATCGTTCTTGTTGTAAAATACATGTTTATACTTTTTAATTATATTAATTAATTTTTCCTTTTCATAGTTTTCGAGATGATCTGTTTGGATTTGAGATAATATATCAGGTTTTTCAATTTCGCAATTATAAAAGCAGTTATCTTTATAAGCTAATTCATTATAATCTTCTTCCTCTTTAGATAAACACATTGTTATTACAGCATTACTTGTAATTAATTGTCTACAAGGTATATTTATTATGCAGTTTAAATTTTGTAAAATATTATTGCCTATGAGTCCATCAAAATTTTCATTGAACGCGTATTCTAAAAATTCGCAATTATAATCTTTTATATTAAATTCACGAAATATGGGAAATTTGCAAAGTTTTGTAATTATTATCTCTCTACCTAATGCTTTTGCTACTACGTTTACATTTTGCTTCAAATTCGGATGGCATATACCAGGATTAATTATACTGAATTCAGCACCAGTATCAATTATAAATTTTAATTTTTTTATAGGATTATTAATTATTATATATGGAAGTTTTTATTGCCTGCTATTGGAAAATTTACGTTCGAATTTCCTATTTCCATTGGTTCGTCTTGTTGATTATTGTTTCTCATATTAGGTGGATTTTGACTTCTTAAAATCGGCTGTCTAAATTGGTAATCATAATTATTATTATTGGAATTTGGTTTATTTCTATTTGTGTTTTGTGAGTAATTGGTCCGCTTCGTTTGACTAGTAAAATTTGAATTTCCTAGGTTATCATTACATGGATTATAATTTGTATTAGAATAATGTGCATTTTGATATGGCAAATTTTGTTGGGTCTGAAAATGCTGATTATGTTTATTACTCATATTTGTAAAATTAAACGATTTCCTTTGAAAGGAATTGTTTTGGTTATTAGAATTATTGCTAAAGTTAGTTTTTATATTTGTATTCAAATAGTCTCTTTTTGCAGGTCCGAACTGTGTATAATTTTGGTGCTTTGCATCTAATATAATTTTAAATGCGTCTTCTAATGTTTCAGGATCTCTGGCGAATATCATAGTACGTGTTGGTTCAGGAAGATGGTCCCTAAAAGTCTTAAGTGAAATTCTGTTTACTTCTTCAGTCGTATAAGTAGTGTCGCCATGAGTTAAATTTCTATTATGAATTCTGTTTGCCAGTTTATTTATTTTAAAATAATAATTTTCAATTGTTCCATGTAATCTGTAAGTTTTTAATTCGTCCATTAAGTCATTACTACTGTATTTTTCGCCAAAATTTTTTGTTAAAATTTCTTTCAAAATGTGCCACGAATTAACGTTAGAGTGTCTGTGTATGGCTTCCCTAGTTTTGCCAACACATTTGTTTTTAATATACCCGAAAAGTATATTTTGATTAGTATTATCAAATTCTAGAATAGATGGGAGAATATTTTCAACCTGATCTATATAATCTGGCAACTGATTAGTATCATTGCCGTCAAAACTTTCGATATTTTTTATGCAACTTAAAACTAGGTTAAATCTACTTATTTGTAACGCTTCCATAGCTAAATATTTAATTCAATTTATGTGTGTGTAAAAGGGGAAAATAATGTATTGTTAAAAGAAGAAACGAGAGAAAGTACTAATAAATAAAATAAAATATATTTACATATGTTTTATATATGTATACTTATGTATATGTTTGTAAATCCCGTGTTCTTGCTGTTACTCTTGCTGCCTTGCTGGACGTTTGTTGCTGCTGTATTAAGCTCCAGTTGATTGCAGTTGTTGTTATTTTCGCCAAATATTGACTTCTCTTTTGTTTTATGATTTCTCTGCTGCACTGAAAAGTTTTGTTGTTGTGTTTCTCTTTTTAAACGTCTTGGATAATATAGGCACCGTTTCAAAGAGATTTAAAGTTCCTTTCACCTTCACAGAGGTCGCAAATTCATAGTCATCCGCTTTTAACCGCGACTATCTGACCTTCATAGAGGACACAAGAACCGTTGCAGCCAGCTAGTTGTTTGTGTTTTTCGATGAGTTCCTCTAATCCTCTTATTTTCGAATGTGCACGTTTTATACTTTTCCTTATTTAGTTCGGATTTTTTTTTTTTTTTTCTTATTTTTTTATTAATACGTTTTTTTTTTTGTAATTGCTATTCTTTTATAAAATATACTACTCCTTTGCTTATTTAGTGCTTTAATTGTTTTGCTCAGCACGATTTACGAAAAGATTGTTTGATTTAAAGAACTAAATTTTTGCTCAGCGGCTAATTAGAAATGTTTCTCACATATTATTTTTGTTTTAAAATTTTTTTAGGGTGTTGCGTTTCGCGTTGGTTTTTGTTTTTTTTTTTTTTTTTTTGTTTTTTCCTCGTCGAGTTTGTCACGTCATGTGATCTTTATGCTGTCTTGTGGATCCCGTTTCTTTACCTAGGTATCACCTTGCTTGCCCTTGGAATAGCTGGAGGTCACCGTCAACCACACATTATAGGGGAAATTTTTAAGTTTTATAAAAGTTATCAATTTAAAGAAAACCTATAACTTCCCACAAACTGTTAAGCTTATTTTATTTAATTTCACTGCTTTGACAATGTTTTAGTTTTTGTTTTTATACACTTTTTAAGCTTTTTTTTTTTTTGTTTTTTTTTTTTTTTTTTTTTTAGCACTGGTAGAATTGTTTTCCTCTTTTTTGGTTTTTAACTTTTATTCAAACACAAAAGTCTATTTATTTACAAAAAATTTTCGCATTTATAAATATATGTATTAAGAATTTTAAAATTTGACTCTGATCAAAAATATTATTCTTAATAAGAAGTTTTCCTCGTCGCCATTTATATTCTTTAAAATGAAACACGATCTTCAGTGTCACATTCAGAACTGGTTTTATTTTATTATCTTATATTATCACTAAGCATAAATAACATAGAGCTTATTCTAATTTCTCTTATTATTAAATATTATGCTGTCACGATAAGTTCTCTTAATACTCTAATTTCTCTTAAAACTAAGGTAGTATTAGTTATATGTAAATGGGTTCTTACATTACTATATACATATGTATTATATAGGGGATATGGAGGCTTACATCACTATATGCAGTCAATATATCAAATAATTTGCGAAAGTGTTGTGCAATGGCAAGTGGTGGCTGCGTATTGTGAAAAAAGCCTGTTTCGGAAATTAGTGATTATTGAGAAAAATACATATATAAATTCGTTTATCACTGTAATACATAAGTTTTGTTTAAAAACTTGCAAAAGCTTTAGATGCTTAACAACATATGTACAAAAAATACATACATGTATATATATAGACATATGTGTATATAACTGAAAAATATTTTTATGTATTTCCCACAACAATGCATGTATATATTAATAAGTTCATTCATAAGTCGTCATAGTAAAACATTTTTACAAATATATACACTGCGGTTTATTGTGTATGGCACAATCACACAGCCATCGTTCAAGACATCCAAACTAGTTTTTGGTCTCCCAACATATATATTTATGGTATTCAAATTTTTTTGCAAGAAAATAAAAAAAAAAATCAACACTTTGTATACAAATAATGACGTTGTATTTGTAAATATTTGCTTTGTTGTATGTAAATGCATATTTAGCTTCGGTGTCATTTGGCCTACAACTGCTAAAGCAGCAAATTACTAATTCTCTATCGCCAGTTAATAATTTAACGTTATTTAGTGGATAAAAAAATAAAATTGTAAAGCATAAAAAACAAGTTTTCATTTCTCTAGCAAAACGTTCCAAAATATACTTTTTTAATCCATG
>CM050325.1:106371451-106388096 GCA_027475135.1 Bactrocera correcta | reverse complement strand
TAATCGTGAATTATTTTATTTACAGGGAATTAAAAAATTTATCTGGGCCCAAAAAAATGGAATTAACTCGTGAACATTTTCGTGCGATCATTTTTCACAATTTTCGACGTGGATTATCACGACAAGAGTGCATCGATGAACTAAAATCTTTGTATGACTATGAAGCACCATCCTATAGCACTGTGAAAAACTGTTACAACGAATTCAATCGTGGCCGACGCTCGCTCAAAGACGAATTCCGTGAAGGTCGTTCAAAAACAGCCGTTGTGCCAGTAAACATTGATGCCGTACGTGAACTGATAATGCCAGACCGTCATGTAACATACCTTCAGATAGAGGCATGCCTATGCATTTCTCCCACCAGCATAGATTCGATATTGCATGAACATCTGGCCGTAAAAAAGGTTTGTTCTCGTTGGATCCCGCACAATTTGACAATCGCTCAAAAAAAGGCTCGTGTGGATTGGTGTAAAGAAATGCTGAAAAAATACGATCGCGGTGCTTCAAAAGACGTTTATAAGATCTTCACAGGTGACGAATTATGGATCTATGCGTATGAGCCCGAAACAAAACAGCAATCGACCGTGTGGGTCTTCCAAGACGAGCCAAATCCAACGAAAAATAAAACCATTTTCGTTGATAAATATGCCTATTTTCATTATTAGGCCAGAAATATATGTAGCAGCCCTCGTAGTAGTCAGCAATTCAGAGGGCAAAACTTAATCACCCAATCCAGGTATATTAGTGTCAACATTACGCTTCCGCGGTAATAAATTGTTTACTTTGAATAGCTGCGAAATCGAATACGCCTCGTTTCTATCTTTATTCCAAATCTACAGTTCCTAATAATCAAACAAGTTCTGAGAATCTTAAAAAATGTTGTTTGAGGGCAGTAGAGTAAGCCGGATCAAGTCACCAGGAAGCAGATTTCACTATGGTCGAAGATATATTCGTGAGCATTAACAGCCTATTACTCTTAATATTCTAAGAATTGAACTGATCTGTTCCTCAGTTGGTATAAAACTGGTCATTAAGTCTAAAATTGGATTTAGTAAATGCTTGCCGGAACAGATGTCTTCTGGGGCGATCATGGATTGAAAAAAATTACTACACAACCTTATTCATATTTTCTCTAATTTAATTTGTTTGGAAGAAATAATCTAAAAATTGCATTCAATACTTTATTCACAAATTAAGCATACATAAGAGATTAGACTTCATTTGAAGAGATAGGGAAGAAAAATAAGGGCGTTCAGATCAGTAATCTTTGCTTATCATTCATATCAATTTCAGTCTCCTCCCTCTGCTCACAATAGTAATAGTGATAATAGCAATAAATTTTTTTGAAAACTGATTTTATTCTATAGAATTTTCAACAATTTCTATAGCTAGTTAGTTACCTGTACCTACGAATAAGCATATGCCTATCCTCAGCCAAATGATATCACATAAATATAATAATAATTATAATGTTATATCTGGTGAAACTATTTTTTTTTTAAAGCTATCAAAGTAAACTCGTGAGCCGTTTTAGCAATATTTTATCAGATATTTTAATTTTGAGCAGAAATGTGTGATCTTAATCTTCTTGGTGATGAGATCTCAAAAAAATTTCAACAGAATAATAAACAAGAAACGGCGAATTCATGAAATTGAGAGAAAGAAAGGATGATTCAAATAAACATTTAAAAATATGCGAAGCATATCAAGCATACTTCAATCTATTTGTTATAAATGAGAACAAAAAACGGGCCACATGTGTCAAGTAACTCTTGAAGATACATTCAGGATACTGAGTTTATTTCCTACTTCTTTCAAAATATTTGAACCAATATTTTGCAAACCTTTCAGAGGCGAAAATAAAAGTTGGAATCCTTTCAAGCTCTCAAATTAAAATATTACGACTTGTGATATTTTCAAAAAGTTAATGGAATTTGAAAGACGCTACTAAGGATATTATACAGAAAGCATTATTGGGGATTGTTTGCAGAGTTTACTTAGAGAAACTTTAACGGAAATTATGTATGTATGTATATTGTAAGAATAAATTTCTTAATAAACTTTTTATATGCAAACTGACTTTGTATTTTTTTATGTTGAATTTTTTAATTTTTTTTTATATGAAAGCAAATGTAATTTGGTGTTTTTGAGAAATCTGGAAAATTATGGTTTGAGTTGGCCTTTGAAATAATTTTTTTTTTAATCCGTTTCTTCCCAAGCATCGAAATCATTGGAATTTTTTGATGAAATTTGTAATTTGAGCTCTTAATACGATAAGAAAAAAGAATATGAAATAAAATAAAATAAAATAAAAAAATACCTTGATTGATGAATCAGCCCGTTATATAAATAGGACACTGGGGATAGATGCTCAGAAAAAATGAAAGATAACAACAAAACAAAATCAACTTTATTTGAAAATTATCATCGCACTTAAGCTTATTTTGTATGATAAGGTATAAAACAATCACTGCAACGTGTTTTATCGCATTTGACACAAAAAGTAAGAGTTTTTTCTTACAACCTAGTCCTTGGCAACGCCTATGTTTGTCCCTGTTCATCATGTAGTGACCGAAATTGTCAAATCTGACCAGTTTTAAAAATTCATATTAAAATAATGTTAATACTTTTAATAGTGAGAAAATAATATTATAATAGGAAAATAGTACACGAATATAAATTTCTACAAAAAAATTAAAATAAAAGGTCAGTTTTGAAAAAAAAAAAATATTTACTATGGTGTCCTATAAATAGGACAGTGGGACGGAATGGCTTAAGCTTTATACAATATTTAAGTATTTTATCATCTTGAAATTGAACCTAAGCGATTATATACAGTTAAAATTTTTCAAATTTTTTATTTTATTTTATTTTATTAATATATGTATGTACATAAATATGTATATTTAGGAATGCACACAGAAAATTTCATACCGTTCCGGTGAATATTTCCGAAGTTACACGCAAATTTGAAAAGACGTCTCAGAGTGCTTGGAAGTGCGATCCAAACATGAAACTCGTTTTCATTTTTTAAATAGTGCTTTCAAAGCCGGTAACCAACATTACTCGAAAACAGCTAAGCCGATTAGTCTGTTATTTTAACCATCTTCTTAAATATTATTTTAAT
Organism: Bactrocera correcta; assembly: GCA_027475135.1. Lineage (NCBI taxonomy): Eukaryota > Metazoa > Arthropoda > Insecta > Diptera > Tephritidae > Bactrocera > Bactrocera correcta. Next base: position 106,384,969 of record CM050325.1, on the reverse strand, counting down.
GATTAAAATAATTTTATTTTAATTAACAAATATTTTACAAAACGTCTTTTTTAAGCTAATCTCCCGGAGATCAGCTGTAGTTCCCTTCTAAATAAATATCCTTACTAATGCTAAGTCTTAAAATACTGTTAAAAGATACATAATATGTGAACAAATTTTTGGATTAATAATTTAAAAGTTTTCTCAGAAAAATACTGAAATTTTAGATTTTTTTGGCCTTTTAACTTTACACTCGTATAACCCTTTAAAACACACTATCAAGATCAGCTTAGACGACGCTAAGATACAGCTCCTTGTTAAAGTTTGACGATCCTGGAGAAATTAATACTGTACTATAATCAGCGCAAATCTGTAAAAACGTGTAAGAATGTTATCTCAAAATAGCAGGAACTAAAATTTGCATAACCTCACAAAATACATCATCATATATTCCATATAATATTATTGTAATAATATATTAAAAAAAGAAGTGTTTAATATCTTTAATGAACGAAGGTAAGTCAAAAATACAATGATGTGGTACATATGTATGTATGTTTTCTTGCGTAACTGTTCTACTATGCTGCGCTTGTGTACAGTACAAAGTACAAGTAACTCGTTCAATACCCAATCATACTAAAAATAATTCTTGAAGAAAGGCAGAAGTCGAATTTGAGATAAATTTATCTTTTTATACTCTTGCAACCTGTTGCTACAGAGTATAATAGTTTTGTTCGCCTAACGATTGTACATATAACCTAAAACTAATCGAGATAGAAATAGGATTATATGTGACCTGGTCTACGAAAAGGGAGCTAACGTGCGAAAACTAGTTTTCTGGGAAACAGCTGTTAAAAATAAACAACTCGTTTCGTCAGTTTCTCAGAAAATTTCAGAAAATTGATTTTTTGACACCTAAGCCCCCTTTCCGTAGACCAGGTCACATATATACATACATAGTAAATGATCAGGATGACGCTGAAAAGTTGAAATCCGGTTGACTATTTGTCTGTCCGTCCGTCCGTCCTGTAACTTGAGTGAAAATTGAAATGCCTTGATGAAACTTTGTATACGGGTTCGATGGAACAAAAAAAGTACGAGTTCGTAGATGGGCGTAATAGGATCACTGCCGCGCTCATATATCGTTATCAACCGAAAACATATAAAGTGTCGTAACTAAGCACTAAATCAAGATATAAAACTGTAATTTGGCACAGAAGATTGGAGTAGCGGAGGCACCTGTGAGCAAACAATTAAAAAAAAGTGGGCGTGGCCCCGCCCTCTAATATGTGTAATGAACACATATCCCAAACTTCTAAAGCTAAAATAAGCAAATTTGCTGAACGCAAATACTATAAGAACTCCTACCGACAATGTAAAAATTAATGAAGCCACTTACTTCCCATATAACGGTACCGTTCAAAACTACTAAAAGCGCATTAAATCAATAACTAATTACGCCTGGGATATTGAATTTTACCTCCGAGATGGTACGATGGGGCTTTATGGGAGTCGTGGCACCGCCCACATTTTAATGAAATCACCTATCTCGGGGCCCGACGGACCAAATTCGGTTCGTAGTACTCCTCTAACATTTTTACTTTACGGTAAGAAAATGGGCGAAATCGGGATAAAACCGTGTCTACTTCCCATTTAACACAATTTTAAATTGCTTTTGATTCGTTTACTTTTCAATACACAAATCCAGAAGTAATTAATATAATGGGATTAAACTTTGCACGAATAATGCCTTTAGTCTATGCCAACATATTACAAAAAAAAATTGTTCAAATCCAACGAAAATTGTTTATGCCTAGGTACCGAATATGTGGACCCTAGTATCTATAGTAGAGTTTTGACCGAAAATATCGATCAATGTGTGAGATATACAAAGGAAATTTGGGCAGGATCCTTTCCTGACGATAGTAATTCTGTGTATCAAAAATAGTAACGGGTCTACACTTCCTTGAGATGGCATGTAAATATTTTCAGGATTTTCGAACATCGTGACTTTTGCTCTATATGACAGATGATTGTCAGTGAGGTACCTTAATGAAACTCAGGGATCATATGCACATACATAGTTTCAGTATCTGGTATAATATTAGCTAATAGTTGAAATCCGGTCGATACCACCCCAACTCCTATATACTACTTACAATGATTTTCGTATTTCTGACAAAACTTCACCTCTAGTTGACGTTTTACAGCTTAAGGTATTTTCCTGGCTGTATATTGCAAGAGTCTGAAATACGGGTGCAACCGCGCTTCCTTACTTGTGCTCATTACTGTTAATGTCGTCATAGCTCCCAAAATATTTGTTTAACTGTTCACACGGGCAGACAACAGCCACTTTCTTTTTATTTTTTTTTTTTGGCGGTTGTCACCAACTCGGCAAATAGAAGTCAAGCCAGTTAAACAAGAAGGTGTGGTGAAGCGACATTGAGTCGCCGTGCTCATTGGCTTTTGGTTGTAGTTGTTGAAAATGAATGAAATTATGCCAATCTATGAAAATTTGACGACGTAGTTTTTAAGCTTTGGGCTAAAGTTATTCAAGTGCAGTGACTGCCCTTTACAGTATATTTGAGATAATGTATGACTTGAATAAACTTATTAAGAATATTTGATAAAGTATAATGTCATTTCATAATTTATTACGTCTCCGTTTGGCAAGATTTCAATCTAGCCGTTCAGGTATTTCTAGCTGTCCAACACCAAACCTGCCCAATGCAGTCAACTTGATTTAGGACTTCAACTTGAAAAGATATGTGAGTTGCACAGCTCTCTTTTTTTGGCTTTATTACGGTTTATTTTCAAGATATAGAGCAACACTTCTAACTAATTGTTTTGCGATAAAAGTACTGGTTTTTGGCCTCAAGGGCCTCGTGACCTTATACCATGTTCAGACCGAAAATTTAAAAGATTAGATTACATTTAAGCATCTCATAACCCAACAGTGTTTTCACTGCCGTTAGAAAGATCAAAAAACAGCTGTTATCGTCATTCAAGAATTCACATCGCTTAATATTTATCAAAAGAAAAGATTGTCATATAGTATTTTGAAATAAAAGTCTTTTGTTTTAATATTTTCCAGATAATAGAAATAATGGATGCATTTTTTCATTTGTTAAGTCGATTTGCAGGTGAAATTAGATTCATTGCTTTGAAAAACAATTTGTTTGTTTAGATTTTTTTCCCTTTAGACACTACAAATCAGCTGTGATAATGTAACAGATTTCCAGTGCTGACAAGTAGATTGCGCAAAATCAGAGTCGCACAGAGAGATTAAGCGCGGATCAGTTTCAAATCATTTCAATGAAGTGATTTGGAACTGTCATTTTTGCATGGCGAAATCTTGATAAATTTTTAAGATTAGTGGGATAATCCATTTAACAGCCGAAATCGCGTGATTAAGTGTCGGTCTGAACATGATATTAGCCCAAATTTTTTTAGGAGGAAAGTTCGAACCAGTAAGCGCCATCTGTAGCTAAATCCTTAAGAAAACTATATTCACATAAAAAGCGTCGGTTCCACTTGGAAAACTATATCAAAACTCACGATATATTTATTGTAAGGTCTTTAACGGGCTGCATAACATACAAAACTGTAGATTTACGAAGGCCTATCCAATCTTTTTAAAAGCACATACATATTAGTTTATTATCAGATTTTGTGATATTCAGATTGGCATTCAGAAAATGATTAATTTATTAAAATTTAATTATTGACTAAGTTTTCAATATCAAGTTCTCTATAGTCATTAAAATTGTTTTCTAATAACATGCTTATATGCTAAGGTTCTTTCTATTTTACTCCATGGTATTCTCTCTCTCTCTCTCTAAGAGTGGCTCAGACATATGTATGTATGTATAAACGCACGCATCTACAATTTATATATGCATGTATGTATGGATAAAGTATGTACAAATATGAATAAGCATATGCAATAAAAATTAATATAAAATAGAGGTGGGCAAATAAAAGGCAATGAATTCAGACAGAGAGTCATGTGATGAGAGAAAATGCGAATATACTAGCTAAAGGGAGTTTTCAATAGATAAAAAATACAAGATGAATAAAGCTAAAACACAACTGATAAAATATCGAAATGTGAACTGGTCTCGTTATAGTGGAAATGTATCAAGGGGGTATACATGCAATGTATTTGGATGTCTGATATATTGCAGTTTAGACCGCCTTACGTATTAGCGAAGCAAATATGTATTAACGCGGAGTATATAAATATACATATGTATGTATATAATTCTGTATACACTTGTATATCATAAGTATGTATGTATGTATGAAATTTCCAAACATTCAAGTAATTTTCACACGATCACGCACAATGGCCTTCAAACTGTGCGCTGCTTTGCAGATGGAGCAATTCACACACTCCCGACGAATTGTGAGTTTGTAAGTGACCTTGATGCAGTAAACGAGTGGCGGTATTTATGGCAAGAGTCATAAATATTTTCGAAGCGGCTGCGAGTGAAAAACTTACATTTCCAATTAGCAGTAAAATATTTCAGTTGCAGTGAAAGTCCCGCAGACGTATGTAGAAAGTTTGCTCGTTTGGTTGGATTGCAGTGGTTGGCTATTCCAATAATTTATGGGGTGTGTGTATAGGCACAGTAGTGTGAATAAACTACGCTTAGCTTTAAGATGGAAATAAAAATAACACCAGCTGTATTAACAATAGAAACACGCACGCACTGAGCTTCACTTAAAACGTTTTATGCACAGAATTATTATTATCTTATAACACACGGCTATGTGTATGTATGTACATATGTATACGACTTGTAGTTGAAGAACAATCGCGATATTTTATCTTTTCCACACTTTTCTTTACTTCTTTGTTATTCTGTTGTTGTTGCACATTAAGAGCGATCTACGTTTCCTTTTATGCTGATTCGTCCGCAGCTCATGCACAATCACACGCACACATACAAATTATATTTTTACTTGCGGTTGAGTAACTTAAAACCGGTAGATATAGTAAATATTACTACCCACAAGAATTACTTTCAATTAAACAACAAAGCGGCGAAAATTATTATTTCTTTCAAACATCAATTGACGTATAACCAAATGCCTTACCGACAAAAAATAACCAACCTTATCACTCGAAAGTTGTTAGTGAACTGAAAACAAATGAACTTTTTAATGGACTTTAAATGAATACAACAAGTTTTGCCGCTGTTCGAACCCACCCGGGTTGCCGAAGTGTTATGTTAAAATAGGCATGATTCGAGAGCTTTCAAGCACAATAAAGCTTCGTAGGTTGGAAACCGTGCTAAATGAAAAATATGGTGTTGCCAGAAAAAGTAAATGTCGAGAGCAAAAGTAGAAAACACTATGGTCCAAAAAATCACCGAATAAAACTAGTAATAACAGTTAAATTTTAGTAAGCCTGTGAAACAGATTGATTTTTAGTTTATCTCTAAATTTCAATCACTTAAACGTGATGTGATCGAACATTAAATGTTTCCACAATACGTCGGAAGCAAAAGCTTCAAATTGTATTAATAATTGCGACATACAAAAACATGTGAAATTTATTCCGAATCGTCGATTATTAGATTTGTCTGCGGATTAACATGTGACATGTGGAAAAATATCTAATTAGCCCTATTAAGTTTCCAAAATAAACATAATTAAAACGAACGCTAACTAAGAACAAGAAAAAAGGTTAACTTCAGTTCTTAACTAGTACTCTTCACAATTAAAAACAAGAAAAAACGTTAACTTCGGTTGCACCGAAGCTAAATACCCTTCGCAGGTGCATTTCTGTTAGTAACTATGCGTCCAGTTTGTATGGAAGCTATATGCTTAGTAACCCGTTCTGAACAAGTTTTTTAGAGATTACATTGTTGCCTTAGAAAATAATATATACCTAATTTCGTGAATATATCTTGTCTAATGCGAAAGTTTTCCATATGAGAACTGGATTCCGATCGTTCAGTTTATATGGCAGCTATATGTTATAGTGGTCCGATATCGGCCGTTGCGACAAATGAGCAGCTTCTTGAAGAGAAAATGACGTTTACAAAATTTCAAAAGGTTATCTTAAAAACTGAAGGACTAGTTCGTATATATACAGACAGACATGGCTAAATCGACTCAGCTCAACATACTGATCATTTATATATATACTTTATAATGTCTCCGACGCTTCCTTCTAGGTGTTACAAACATCGTGACAAACTTAATATACCCTGTTCAGGGTATAAAAATTTCCATACAAAAACTTTAATTTACATGACAGATATATGCTATAAAGGTCCTATATGGACGGTTCCGAAAAATGAGTAAGTTCTTGGAGAGAAAAAGACGTGCAAAAATTCAGATCAATTTCTCAAAATCTGAGGGACTAAATGAAATCAAATTGTCACGCTGATCTTTTATATATATATTTTATATAGTGTCCGACGTTTCCTTCTGGGTACAAACTTTGTGTTGAACGTAATTTACCCTGTTCAGTGGTTATAAAGTTGACCACTAGAAAAGTTTTAAAATTTAAAACATTGGACAAAAATTATATTGTATGTTATCTTTAATTTTATTTCAAGTAACGTAAGGTTAACTTGACTTGTAGATCTTCCAGATTATTCCAGCTGTGGTGTTTGCGGAGTTTATTTTCCGAACTCAGCTTTTTCTCGAAATTCTCGTGGATAGTATGCGTTGTTTTGAAACAAGGGTAGAATATGTTAAAAAGAGGCCTCGCAGGAGGCCTTCATTCTGTGTAAGGAAACAAACCTTCCTTCTCCATATCGATATTTAAAATTTGATCATTTCGTATTGACATTTTTTTCATTAAGCCACTGTATAACATTTGGCTGTTATAACCATTAAACGGCTTCAAAGGGCGACGACACGTGACTAATGGTTTTCTCGCAAAAAATGGTTGCTGCAGATAATAAAAATCACTTTATGGCTATTGCACGTAGAATAAAGATCCACATTTTATATGCTCATACCTTATTACCCAACAGAAGTCCATTTCCGTTGGCCGCTTTTCGCAGTTTCCTTGCAGTCACTCGACGCACAACACATGGCAGTCGCCTCAATATCAAATCGAAAATTGGTCGAATAAAGAAGAAGTAAAAGAACTCAGGTACTGATATAACTCCGAAACCAACCATCAAACTCATAATGCCGCCAGTTTGTGCTAATTGAAGAAAAAAAGGGAGCTCTCAATTATTTAACATTAATTTCGGGCAACTTACAGAGGTAATCGGTAAAGCTGGTGTACGGTGATCTAACTTTGGATCTAAACAAATCATCGGCGAAGTAAACTTGCACCAAAACGAAGTTTTCATGTATTTCTTGCTTTGTGAAATTTCTAAAGAACTCATCTCTAAAAACAAAAGAAGTGTTCGCCAGCGGTGTCCGGAAGACAGTTGGAAAGTATTCCAAGTTGAAACAACCCGGTAAGCACTCTCGCTTACAAGCCACATGTTGCTCATCGTTGACCTCCGCCTCGGCTTTGGATTCACAATTAAAATCTTTCACATGACAGACACTGGCGTTCGGGTAGATGAGCGGCATGTGATATGGAATGCACTGACAGCGACGTAGATAATATTTGGAATCACATTCCATTTCGCAATTGCGTCGTGTGTAGTAACGGAAATATAACAATTCCAATTCGTTATTGAAGAGACATTGGCGACGTTTAGGCGTTATACTACGAGTCGAAGGCAGCGCCTTTGAACTGTCGATGTTCAAACGAAAACGATGTTGATAACCTGGTTGAACGGATAACCCGGTCTCTTTAACATGCGGTGTGTCGATGGGATTGTGAGTGATCACCTGGTGGTTAGAGTAATGAAACTTTATAATTTATGATCTATAGACACGGTAAAATAAACTCATTAATTGCAACTGGATAGAAAAAGTACGCGGCTTCCAAGTTAAGCACTATTTGAAGAGCGCAATTTTGTTCTCAAATATTTATAATGGACTAAAAGGGATTTGCAGATGTTTTCGATACTCCAACATTTTAAATATGGTCTTTCAAAGATACAATTGTCATAGATCAACTATACTGACTGATTTATACAAATACTTCTCCATAGATTTGTTGATCGAAATCAACTAGTGTCTTGTAGAGAGCAGAGCTCAAAGAAAGAAAAAAGAGAAGTGGCGACTCAAATGCGACTATGTCACACCTATTCCTGTCCGAAGTTTAATTAACATTTAAGTTTAATTAAATTGTCTTGAAATTCTAGTGCGATTGTAAAAATGTCGTTCCCACTGCTACTGAGAGCTTAGTCTATTTTCTATGTCCAAATATAGGAAATACTTTCGACATCAGTTTATTTGGAGCATGGACATTTTAAATTACTGACCGACGGAAAAGAAAAAATCTTTGGGATAAAGTACTGGATTAAGGGGGTATTCTACTCTAGAATTCTGAAAAATTCAATATTTTTGCTTATATTTAAAGTTTAGACCCTTAAAAATATAGCCTCCAAAGGATTTAAAAAAAAAATAAAAAAATAATTTTAAGAGCTACAGTTACTTTAGTGACTCAGTCCTAGCCCGGTAGGTAGGTAGACTCACTTTTTTAAACGCGTTTTTCTCGAAACTACTTTTTTCCACTCGGTACCGGCATTATTTCAAGTTCTATACAATCGATTTACTTGAAATTTTGTGTGAACCTTCTTTATATAATCCTTTATCGTTCCTACCAGCATTGTGTCAAAATTTTTGTTTTTAATATTTTAAAAAAAGTTTTTTTTTTTCGTATTCCCTGATTTAGGGACTATAACAGCATCCTTAGAGAATTTCTTTTGATCGTTTATTCAGACCACCAGGAGAGTAAGCCAGTCTCTCCTTCCCCCCCTCTAATTATTTTAATTTTTAATATTTTTTTGTAAAATTTTTTTGCTGTATTCTTAAGATATCAATAAAAACACCATAAAAAATGGACATTAAAAATTATTTGGTTTTTTTTAAATAAAATTCAAAATACTGCCCAAAATTTTATTTCTAGACTAGAATATCCCCTTAACAGATATCATAACTATTGGATTTAAGATCATATAATAATTATTTAGGACAAATAATAGGGGATTATCAAATGGTCTAAAACATTTTGACCTAAACTGATATTTATAAAAAATTGTAATTAGTAAACTTACCTTCAACCCGGTACTGAACGTTGACGAGCAAATATATTCGCTAAGGTTAGCATTGAGTACGAAAGTAAATCCCAAAGTAACACCTGCGCCTGAAATAAGAACATGATATACTTTCACAATCTCTCTAACTTTGCATCATTCGAAGATAAAATATTCATTACCGACGGCCGTACGAGGATAATAGTAAAGCGGAAGCTTATCGGCATAACCAGTCTCCAAATTCCAGTCCACAGGTATGGTGCCAATAGAGGAAGTGAAATCACGCACAAATATATATCTGAAGAATAAACAAATACTTTTATGTAATTTAGAGCTTTAGCTACAACTAAGTAGGGCATAACCCACTTTCCCTTGTATAAATAGGATGGATGTAAGATATTGAAGGCACAGCAAATTCCTTCATCCATAAGTACTTCTCGGTAGAAATCAGTACAACGGTCCTCCTTGTTGCCAAAGCGGCAATAGACAATCATATTGTCGCACGTTTGACCATTCTGCGGAGAGAAAGAACCACTAATTGCAAAATTCAAAACAAGAAATCTTTGTTTTCACCACGCGCCAGATGAAATTCGTGAACGTGTCGTCCTTTGAGGCGGGTTTTAAGTCATCGAACTGACTATAATCCACGTCTTGAAAGCATATCTTTTGAGTCATGGCATAGCCCAACGAATGTCTGTGGAGAAAGAGGAACTATTTCTGCGTTGAACGTTATTATACTTCATGGCAATTACCGCGTAAAGTTTTCAGTTTGGCTGCGCAGCGCTTGGTTCATGTTACAGATAGTGATCGCTGGAAAGGGCGTGGTGCGTATTTGTGTCTCATGCGCCTCCAAGCCAATAATAACCGGTGTCGTTTCCCAACGCGTGTAAACGTTCGTCGCAAAATTTATGGCCACGGTTATAACAGTCACAAACCAGATGAGAAAGTAAGCCCTATTTTTAATTGTTGCGATTTCTTAGAGGATTTTCGTATATAAAAATACATTTTTTTTTTTTACCTTTCCCAGATGCGCAATTGCGAATTGCCAACATAAATGAGTCCTTGCAATGTTGTTTGGCCTAAAAATTGTGTTACATAATCGCCAATGATTTTAAGAATAGCCTTGCATTTATTGTTTTTATAAGGCTTTTTCTTGAGACCAATCGAACTGCTGTTCATTTTTGGATTACTGTATATTTCGCTGTTTAAGATATTCTTCCACAACTGTCTACACGTGAATGGACTTTGAAATTACGAAACCATGTGAAGTCATCGAAGTTTGTGGCTAATTGCTACCGTTAGAATAACGTGAGAAGGCGTGACAACTGGGGTTAATTATGATAAAAGCTCTGTTAAGTATCGTAACTCTAGTACTCCTTACCTTAAAATTAATTATGTGTGCTATACAAAGGCTGTCGATTAATTGTAGTTTATTTTTAGCTGAACAGGAAATACGCAAGAACATATTAAAGAAATTTCGGAAGGACAAACCACTTGGTGATATTTCTCATTACAAAGTGGATGTGTCTATTATTAGTAATATTTAAAACTTGATTGTTTTACAAAACGTAAGCGTCATCAAAAAAAAGAACAGACAAAAGAAAAAAATAGTAGGAGTCCTTAAAAGCTGAATCGAAGAAGGCTGATGGCCATCACGACGGAGGATTTTTCCAAGTGCTATGATGATTGGAAAATTCGTTGGCATAAGTGCATTGCAGCGGGAGAGGATTACTTTGAAGGAGATGAAATGGACAAAATTCAATAAAAATTTGATCACAGTAGTATATTTATATTGCAGTTGATGAGGCCACTAATTCGAACAAGTCATGGTGTCAATTTCTTGACAGCAAAACTCAAGCACACTGCTTTAGAAAAATACTATTTGCTATTCATTATTATTATTATTGTTCGAGTGCGATGCTTTGATAGATATGTGTCTTCAAATTAGACCTAGATTTGTTCAATAAAGTTTCTTCCAGCGGACAGCCACAACACGATCGGTTAGGGATAGATATCGAGTATTGAAGAGGGATTTCGCTTCCCATATGCAGACAAATAAAGAAAGAACCCGTAACGCGTGAGTTAAAGGAAATGCAATTAAAAGATGCGGCGACTGACAGAAGGACCGGAGCATAGACTGAGAAATGCTGAGAGAGAAAGTGTGAGATCTGGAGATTACCAACCCAATTACCCAATCGATGATGATGGAATCGATGTCGCATTGCCCGACTATGATCAGGTTCGAATAGCAATTACCCGTCTGAAGAACAACAAAGCGGTTAGCGTGGATGAATTAGCGGCCGAGCTATTCAAATAAGATGAGAGCATGCCCGATGGTTGCAACCTAAGTGTGCTCTGCCCAATCCACAAAAGGGCGCCAATTACCGTGGCATAATCCTCCTTAGTAAAGCATATAAGGTTTTATCGAGCGTGAAAGACAAAATCCTTCGTCAAAAAACTGCTCCGTGAGAATCGGGAAGGACCTCTCTGAGAAGTTCGATACGAACTGAGGTTTAGGACAGAGAGACACTGTCGTATGACTTCTCAATCTATTTGATGGAGGACATAATTCGAGCTGCAGCGCTAAATAGAGAAGGTCCGATCTTCTATAATAGTGTACAGCTGCTGATGATATTGATATCATTGGCCTCAAACGTCGCGCTTAGCGCCGTTAGTTCTGCTTTCTACGGACTTGATAAGAAAACAAAACGCATAGGTCTGGTTGTGAACGAGGGCAAGACGGAATATCTGCTGTTATCGCATTAGCGACACTGTTGACAGTCATAACTTTGCTATTGATGCGGATGTATGGACGAGGGCAATTGAGAAGTAAAGTCCTCCTTCGACGTACAAACACCAAACTCTACAAGTCATTCATTATTCCCGTCCTATTATATGGTGTGGTGGAATAGACAATGACAACATCTGATGAAGCATTTAGAAGTGTTTGAGTATGCGGAAAATGTATGAAAAGCCGAAAACACTCCAGCTCTGAAAGTATTAGACGCAGTACTCTCCGGGGGAAGTAGAGGAAGAGGAAGAGAAGAGGGAAACGACTGGCGGGCTGTTGTTAACCCGGCTATAACCGCGTAAGTGGTTTCCACGCCAGTAAAGAAGAAAAAGTACTTAAATGTCAATGGCTAAATTTTTACCGAAAATAATGACTTTTCTGTAAATAATGTATAGTGATGACTAAAGCGGTTCAATACGCCGCCTAGCCCTCATATACCTAATGGAAAATTTGCTTGCGACAACATTGTATTTGCGCTATATATTTTTAACATTCTTTTAGAAAACCATATCGATGGATGTTGGCTCTTTATATGTTACCACTAGTAAACACCACGCCTCCACACTTCGTTGCGACCTAAATGAACTTGAATATCAGCAGTGTCGTAGCTACAACTTCGGGCGCCCGGGGCCAAGGATGTTCTGCCGTCCCGCTTTATCTACCTACCTACAAGTTTCATGAGGTTGTTTGAACAAAAGTGAATTTTTACAAACTATCTTTGATAATTAGTGTATTAAATGTAGGAACTAGAAGCCACGCAAGTTCTGAATTTACAAAATTCTCACAATACGGTTTTTGAGAAAATTGATAGTAAATTTACAAGACATCTTATTAAAAGCCATAGAAAAAACCCATTTTCGCTCTATATCTTGTACACTTTTGACACAATTTGCAGGAATTTTTGCCCGAATTGGAGTTTTTAAATACCATTTTTGAAAATTTGGAGAAATAAAAGTATTTGTTACATTTAAAGCATAGGGTAACTGTGAGAGTGACATGTCGCGACGACAAAGTAAACATAAAGATACTGTTTTGTTTGTCACTCCTACGTCGCAATGTGTCGCTCTCACAGTTTGCCCTATGCTTCAACTGTGACAGATATGTTCCCAAAATATGTTTGGTTAAAGAAACTGTACAATTTTTTGTCTGTACCCATAATTTGTTGAAGTATTTTTCTGAATATTAAAAAACAGCGAAGACTGTTTTGCCGCCCCCAAGACGTTGCGCCCGCGGCGACAGCCCCCTTCGAAATAACAAATGTGGCTGATTCATGTTACATTCTGAACTTTATGTCGCAGACTATAGTTTATTTAAGATAAGATCTTGTTTAAATTTTATGGAGGGTTTTTAGTTTTCGGCACTATATTTGAGCTTGAAATCAGTAATACATTTGTATAATTTATGATATTTAAATAAAGTAGCGCAATAAATTTCAACAAGTCACTAAGTATTATTTTATCATACAATTTGGATAAGGAAACAGTATTATAATATAGTATTTTCGTTTCTTATTTTTTTTTCTAAACACGATTTTTTTTTTATAAGCGTAATACTTTCTTTTTTTACGATTTTGTCATTCACTATTATCACATTTTATCGATATTAAACCGCAGAGCT
>CM050325.1:106354305-106370951 GCA_027475135.1 Bactrocera correcta | reverse complement strand
CAGTGAGTAGAGATAAACCTCCAACGCAACTATCTCTTATTTATGCTCAGCGACAGCCAAGCGGCACTTAAAAGAATATACGACAGGGAGCCTGAAACCCCGGAACATCTGCTAATTGACTGCATAGCAGTCTGCAGACGTAGGATAAAGGTCCTGGGATTTATGTTTCCAAATAGGGATCACATCGCCTCACTAGCGCCTAGCAGTGTATTGGACTTTATCAAAATGTGTTGGGGTTGGTGAGGCTTTGGTATTTAAGAAAGATATGTTGAACATATAGTGGTCTTAAATAATTGATGCTTTTTATGCAATATTTAGCAACCGAACTCTTTTCCGAGTATGGTAGTTCAGCTCGTAGAAAAAACTTTTGGAACAAGTTCTTTCTCGATTTCCTTCACACCCTTTAAATAACTTAATCGGCTACCCATCAGCAAACTTTTCGAATTCCAACATCTTGTTGAAATTGCAATTTAATGTCTTGGATCTGGGCTTTGGAGAAGATTTTCCTTCATATATCACACAAGGATCGATAGTTACCATTTTTACTTGATCAAGCTAACAGGAAGAAGTACCGTTCATAAATCTTCTTTTAAAAGCTATTTATAAACTGACCCGCCTGAATGACTACTGCATCATATTTTAAAAAGGGCGTCCTGATGAGTAGATTCTCCATTTTGAATTTGGAAATATACTACTGTGCCCAAAATATACGGTGACATTGTATTTGTTTTCAAAATTCTTTATTTATTCTTCCAAATCAATTTCATCCCCTTCAAAGTAATTCCCTCCCGATGCAATGCACTCATGCCAACGGATTTTCCAATCTTCGAAACACTGGTTGTAGTCACTTTCCGGGATGGCCTTCAGTTCCGTCTTCGCTGCGGCTTGAATCTGCTCTATCGTATAAAAACGGTGTCCCCGGAGCGGTATTTTAAGCTTGGTGAATAGCCATAAGTCGCATGGCGCCAGATCAGGTGAATATGATGGTTGCGGAACGATATGGGTTGAGTTTTTGGCGAAATTATCACGAATTACGAGGGCAGTATGGGGTGTTGCATTATCGTGGTGTAAAAACCAAGAACTGTCTTTCCACAATTCCGGCCTTTTTAGGCGGATAGCGTTACGCAAAGGACGCATAACGTTCAAATAATATTCCTTGTTGACTGTTTGACCGGTTGGAAGGAATTCATAATGCACAATACCACGATAATCGAAGAAAACAGTCAACATGACCTTGATTTTTGAGCGACTTAGGCGCGATTTTTTTGGTCTCGGCTATCTTTTGGCACGATATTCGCTCGACTTATCGGTTGTTTCGGGGTTGTAAGCATAGATCCTAGTCTCATCGCCAGTTATAACGCATTTCATGACACCCTGGTAGTCGGAAAGCATCGTTTCACACACTTCAACGCGACGCCAAAAATTTCAATGTTCTCTGTACTAGTCGAGATTTGAGGCGCTTGAGGCCCAAAAATCCTTCAAAATGGTATTAGCTGAGCCTTTCGATATGCCAACTTCATCAGCAAGGTCTCTAATTGTTAATCGACGGTTTTTTAACACCAAACCTTTGATTTGTTGAACGTGAGTTTCGTCGGTTGAGGTTGATGGTCGCCCTGGACGCTCTTCGTCTTCGACACGTTCACGGCCGGCTTGGAACTCACTATACCACTTGTAAACATTTTTTTTAGACATAGCCTCATCACCAAAGGCTTTCTGCACCATCCTCAACATATCCGCAGCAGAAAATTGATTCCGTAAACAATTACGAATTACTGGAGAAAAAAAAAAAAAATAATTCTCCAAATCCTTCGACGCGCGCAGTTTAAATTCAAATCCACCTTATTTTTTGGGCACAGTAGTATAGTAAAATTAAAGGTAACTTATGCCTATTTTCATGACTTCTTTGGAGGGTGGGTTTTTATAGGAAAATAAAAACGAATTATCTTCAATATTTAGGGTGTTTTATATACATATTGAAAATATAATAATATAATAAAAAAATGCACATGGGTCGCCCGGGTGATTTTGGCTCTTGATGTTATCTGAAATCATATACATATTCTTGATTATTCTTAATTTATAGACATGTCAATCTGGCCGGAACTACGGAAGTTAAATTTCATGGGTAAATAACAAAATGGCAGACTTTGAAAAAAGTCCTTTTATTTTAGCAAAGAAAGGTTTAGTATAAATACATAAAAGTTAGGACCCGGGCCGACCAGAAAAACGCGTTTAAAGCTCGGTCGATATTAAATGTTGAACTTCGAGGCGCTTTAGGGAACTCGTTATAACTCCCGAAATATTTCGAATTTCTGTCTGAAATTTTCACAGTATATTCTCAAGACATTGTACTTACAAATTAAGTAAAAAAATTTTGATTTTTTGAACCCAAGTTACCAGACTACTACCTTAAATCGTTCCTCGTAAGTATTACTTAGTAGATTTTTTGGGAAGGCATTGAAAGGTTTATGTGGATCGAACGTTAAGCAAGCTCGCACATTTCGACAATTTAAAGAGCTTCACTTTGTTCGAGATGTCTTCCAATATTTATGCCAAATAAATTATGAGGTGACGAAAGTCGAAGGTCATAATTTCGTACTTGAGTCCATATGAATAACTAACATACAGTAATCTTCAAGACCGATGGCTTAACAACTAAATTTAAGCTTTTATTTCTAACAATGTCACATGAATGTCTCCACATGAAAGCAAACCATTTGCTATAATTTATTCAATCAACATTTTTGTAGAATTGTCAAAAGAAATCAAAATCTTATAAATTAAGAAGAAAACAATTCTGACTTATACTTTTTTATATTTTTGGGTTTTCTATATTTTGCTTCGGAAATGCAAAAGGGTGTTACATTCATTACGGGCAGTCAATTTCATGGTAGTTACAACAATGCGATACATTGTATGGAGGGATATGGAAAGTATATGTATCCAGATGGCAGCCAATATAGAGGAAACTTTAAGAAAGGGAAATTTCACGGCATCGGCGAGATTACTTTGACGAAGCCATTCAATTTTAAATTTGTTGGCGAATTTGAGGCTGGAAAATTGATAGAGTTGCACGAAATGACATATCACGATGGACTGCACCTAAATGCCAAATTTAATGGGAAAAAATTAAATTTCGACGAATGGAAATATTGCACAGAGGAAGATCGACGCACCTCTTGGGAGATTATCAACGGTTTGGGACCGAGCGGACAGCACACGATCATGACTAATCTCGAACCGGGCACATATGATGTCGGTGGTGGCATATACAAAGAGCACACCGGTTGGGTAGTACGAATTCCGCCACCATTCTTCTCGGTGAAATTTTTATCATGTAATAAAGAAAGAGAATGGATACAAAGGAATTGTCGCAAAGGCCCCTGGGACAGAGATGTGAATTATCCACCGGTGGAACCCATACCAGAAATTGGCAAACAAATAATCAATGCCAATATCAAAGAACTGCATATACTACATAGTTGTGCTTGTGATTCAAGGTACGAACATAAAATTCGTGCCGAGAAAACGTCGGATTGCGATGAAAGTGCACCTACAGACTTTCCGACATCGAAGTCCAGTAGTCTATCGAGTTTTTGTGATGAATTGATAAAGATCGATCTACGTGAAATGTGCTATAATGAGGAACGAACATTGAAGTATGCTATACCTGATAGAAGGTCGAAAATCTATTTCTCATTGCCCAATGAATTTTTCACCTCTCCACCTAATGATTTTACAAATGCTTAAATAAATACTTTGTTCACATTTTAAAGATTATCAAATTCCATGCAAGCTGCATTTCTCTAAAGATCTCTCTTGACTAAATGTATATAAGTGCACGTTTTCCTTTATAAATTTTCGAAGAGTAGTAAATATTAGCACGTATATTTTTTGTACATATGTATGTGTATGGATGAGTAATGCAACAAAAACTGAATGTTCAGACATAAAGGCAGAATAATAGCTCATGTCAATTGTAATACATATTTTTATACGCACCACAAAAAAAAAGCATTATTTAAAGGAGTTCTCCATTTCATATAAAATTTGTTTAAATTTATTTACGAATACTTTTAATAAATTTATATACCAATCTATTACATACCTACTAGGGCGGTACGATAAATACTTAGCTTCACCGTCCGATGATGCAATTATCGCAAGAGGATTTTAATATCGTGTGGTACTTTTTGGTATAACGCTACTTCACACAATTCAGATCGGATTTTTAGCTCAAGTTTCAGGAAAATGGAAAAAGATTGGTACTATTCGGTGATTCGATTCTTATTTTTACAAAAGAAATCGGGCAGGGAAATCGTAGTGTGCAAGGATGCTATATACAATGACTTCTCTCCTTCGATGACGATTGCAAAGAATTGGTTTCAACATGAACGCAGGTCAAAGTGTCTCAACCGGTGCCCCGAAAACGGCAAGTACGGATTTTAACATAACAAAAATCCACGATCTTTTATTCATACTTTTTCGATTGTAAGTGAAAGTGCATGGTGTTTGCTCTTTAAGCGCAATCCTAAGGGGAAACTTGTAAACATCGGAGACCTGAGGAC
Organism: Bactrocera correcta; assembly: GCA_027475135.1. NCBI lineage: Eukaryota > Metazoa > Arthropoda > Insecta > Diptera > Tephritidae > Bactrocera > Bactrocera correcta. The sequence goes on along the minus strand of CM050325.1, from coordinate 106,366,383 downwards.
AGTCGAAAAAGTGAACTCCGGCAAATCTGCTCTAATGACGGCCATGACTGTCTACACCGTAAATATGACAGCTATCGTTGTTTGGAATTCAGATAATTAACTGCTTGGGTAAGTAGTTGTAGGACTTAACTATACTGAATTCTTGTATGACGTGTAGGGTTTACCTGGACATATAAAGGTGTTAGAGTCATTGGAGACTCCTTGTATGCTGGAAATATGTTTGATATGTCGGGGTCGATTCTGTATAAGTAGGAATTTAACCTGCTACAGTATCCAGAACGAAGCTGCGGAAGGGTTACTCTCGATTCTCACAGCAACTCGAGGACTTCGTCTGCAAAGGGTGGTGGTTTGACTTCAAGTACGCCATTCACTGAGAAGGAGTCGATGAAGGAGTTTATGGCTCTACTGTGAATGGCCGTCAGTCGATGTCTGAAGTTAGTTGAAGTTTATCCTTAACTGGGAGCATGCATTCCTCAATGTGCATATGTTCGGTAGGAGCCATCAAAAGGCCTCCCTTAATAGTTCAGGGCTTTGACATGCCTCTTGCTTTTTCGTCTGCGTTTCACTCCATCTAGGCGACCATATTGGTATAGCGTAGTTAAGGACCGGCCGATTGACTTGTATGTTGCCAATATCTTTTATTTCCCTTTTCCTCATGCGCTGGTGGACAGCGAATTGAGGATTTTGTTGCGACTCTGTACTTTGGCAACTATCGCATCGTGTGAGGAGTGAAAAAGCACAGGCTGCCGAATGACAGTCGGAATCGTAACGCCATCACTTCTGACAAGTCCAATGCTACAAGGATCATCCTCTCGAAGGTTGGTTTTTGGTTGAGGCCATAAAATATCTGGGCGTTTATGACGTTAAGTTCTGTGGTGGTGATGCGCATTTTTCGGAAGCCATGCTGGTGGTTGAAGTGCGTGAAGGTTGGGAGTAGCAAGGCCTTAAGTGTCTTTACTACTGTACAGATCTCCAGAAAATATATTTTCCGACGAATTAAAGAAGTATCGTTGTGCAAACTATATCAAGCTGAAAGACAAATCGCTGTTTTTTTTTTGTTTTTCTTTTGTATGCTAAACACTTATCGGACCGCACTCGTTTGTCTTATGTTGGATAGAGTATGCCAATGCGATTTGTGCGATTTATCTGAATGTTATGCAACGTACAGTTACATTAGTGGAGTGCGCGAACAAACATATGGTATATAATGTCGGCCTTAGCATCGAGTTAGCTTCTTGTTTTCTTTTTACTACATACATATATTATTTTTGTGTTTCTATGCTTTGAAAGTAGTTTGGTATTGCAAGCAATGATGAGTATTGTCATAAAGCTCAATGCTTCGGCTTGATACTTGGCAGCTGTTGTCTTTGAATATTCATTTTAAAAACTGAACTAGTTTATGTTAGCAAATATTTCTAGAGAATCTATTGTACGTTTATATTATGATGTGTGATGTACATATATGTGTATATATGTATATCAATTGCTTCAGGATTGCTGTAAAATAAGATATGTGATGACCTTAACTAAAAATTGCACTATGATTTTGAACCTCACACTTGTATTCCAAATGGATTGAAAAATCATAAGATTAACACATGCAACATTACATTTTGCTAGAACCTGGAAATAATTCCATGTGAATTCCAAAACGGATTAGCTAAAACCTTGCCAGCTGACTGGAGTGTTTTCCGGAGCCGAACTCAGGAGTGATGATATATCAATTTCTATCTTTTGTGACAAATTGCCGCAGAAATTTTGCTTTACTGTGCTTGATCCGCACCTGATTGCCTTTGAAGTTGCGCTCGCTTGACTCTTTGATAAGTTTTTAACAAACGTGTGTATTCTTTTTCATAAAAACTCATGAATGATTGGATATATGCATTACTTTCAGATGGCAATGATAATTAACCCAATCAATTTTACTTAGCGGTCATTTAACAAAATTGCTTCTTGAATCATTCCTTAAAGCAGAGTACCATTTTCGGTTGTATGGTTATGACGAAATTCAGCATACCCGTACTTGATCGTTAAATTTGTTAAGGCACATTTACTGTAAGACTTACTTAGCATTAAAGGGCTTTTTGTTGCAGGTAATATTGTTTTATCAAAACACGAATTTCGTTCCTTTTTGTGTAAACAAAAGAAGTAGACATAGCATCGCTATGGTAAGACACAGATAGAAAATATCACATTATTGACCAACAAAAATGGCCTAAAGTCATCATTTCAAAAGTTACAATTCATTATATTGGGGTCTGTGGAAGGAATGGACTGATTACATCGACCATTGTTATTATTCTAAAGTATACTTGAGAATATGTTTCTAGAAAAATTTATTAAGAAAGGTAAGTCCAGTGCTAGGATAATTCGTATACTGATTTAAAAAGTTGTAGTCCAATTTCGCCCATTTTTAAACAGTAGAGGCCTCTCGATGGCAATATTTAACAACACTCTATCTTGGCTACTTAAGCTAACGGGTGCTCCAAGTAGAGGTACTTTTTTCAATAGCCTTTTTTGACAGATCACGTGTTGTATGGAAATATTGTTAAGCGATGAGGCGCATTTCTGGCTCAATGAGTTTATAAACAAGCAAAATTGAAGCATTTTGACGAAGAGCAATACAAAGAGTAAATGTCATTTTGTAAAAAAAAAAAAAACTACAGTTTGGTATGGTTTATAGGCCGGTAGAATCATGGGTCCAAATTACTTCAAAAATGATGCTGGTAACACTTCCCACACATCGCATCACTTAATGGCTTTATTGAGAGAACCCTTCGGTGATAAGATAATTTCAAGTTTTTGGGCCGGTCTATTAGCTGCCAAGATCGTGCGATATCATTCCATTCCACTTTTTTCTGAAGGAATATGTGAAGCCTAAAGTCCTGCTTCAATTCAAGCCCTAGAGCAAAATATCATGGCTGTTATTCGCCGGTTACCAGTCGAAATGCTCGAACGAGTCATCGAAAAATGGAACATCTGCCAGAATGTCTACCTTGTAACGTTACAATTGACAACACATGCGGCATGGTATAGGTACCGATAGTTGAAAAGAGAAGCAAGACGAACTTGCAGACCCTAAAACAGAGAGGCAGAAATGCATGAGTACGAAGAGCTTGACAAGCCGACCGACAGGGGCAGGGCTCGAAAATTCTACAAAAAGTTGCAACTAGCTCAAGGTTTCAAGACCAGAGTATACTGAAATTGTGGAGGGAACACTTCTCCAGTCTGCTAATAAGGAGCACACACCAGCTTCTTTGTAAAATATGGTCGGACGAAAGCATGCCCAGTGATTGGAATTTAAGCCCGCTTTACCCAATACATAAAAAAGGAGACCCCACAATATGCGCCAACTACCGTGAGATAAGCCTCCTCAACATCGCATATAAGGTTCTATCGATCGTATTGTGTGAAAGATTAAAGTCCACCGTCAACAAACTGATTGGACCTTATCAGTGTGGTTTTAGACCAGGCAAATCAACAACCGATCAGATATTCACTATGCGCCAAATCTTGGAATAGACCCGTGAATGGAGAATCGACACACACCACCTCTTCGTCGATTTCAAAGCTGCTTTCGACAGCACGAAAAGGAGCTGCCTTTATGCCGCGATGTCTGAATTTGGTATCCCCGCAAAACTAATACGACTGTGTATACTGACGTAGAGCAACATCAAAAACTTCGTCAGAATCGGAAAGGACTGCGAAACTTAATCGAACAGGTACAATATTTTATAAGAGTGCACAGTTGCTGGCTTATGCCGATGATATTGATATCAAATGGGTCTGGCAGTGAAAGAGGGCAAGACGAAATATCTCCTGTCATGAAACCAACAGACGTCGCACTCGCGACTTGGCTCTCCCATTACTGTTGACAGTCATAACTTTGAAGTCGTAGATAATTTCGTCTATCTTGGAAAAAGCGTAAACACCACCTAGAATGTCAGCCTGGAAATCTAACGCAGAATAACTTTTGCCAACAGGTGCTACTTTGGACTGAGTAGGCAATTGAGAGGTAAAGTCCTCTCTCGACGAACAAAAGTCAAACGCTATAAGTCGCTCATAATTCCCGTCCCGGCTGTGTAAGCTGACTGATGGACAGCAGCATTTGTGGTCATTAATAAGTAAAGATTGAGAAAAGATTGGTATCTCCAAGCCTCTGCACCATACAGCATATTAAAATATGGGCGTCAACTACTTTCAAATAGCAACAAATTCCAAAAATTGCAACATCCGTGGTAAAGTAACGGGTGGGCCATCTAACGTTTCAAATTTGAATTATCTATATTTCGACATCGGAAACGTCAAATACCATTCGGAAAGTGGCAAACATTCAGTAAAAAATCTAAAATTCACGAAATGGGTCGCTATTTACTAGAAGAAAACTTCGAGATATTGAAAAAAAAACCGAGGATTTTCAATTTTAACGAAAAATCATCTTTTCGGACGAGGCTCATTTCCACCTCGATGGTTACGTTAACAAGCAGAATTGTCGCATTTGGGGCACAGGACGGCGCTACGTGCCATACAGCAAACGCAACACTCAATCATTTACGCCCTATCTTCGAAAATCGCATGATCAGCAAAAAATGTCATGTGAATTGGCCTCCCAGAAGCTGCGATTTAATTCCATTGGACTATTTTCTTTGGGGGGCTGTTAAAGATAAATGTTACGCCAACCATCCAAAAACGATTTAAGATCTAAAGTACGAGATTCAAGCTGTTGTAGCTGCCATATGGCCTGAAACCATCGAGAAAGTACTCCAAAATTGTGTGGATCGGATAAGCTACTGTAAACTCAGCCGTGGTGGTCATTTGTCCGAAATTGTTTTCCACAAATAAATTTCATAAAACAACCTTTTAAATAAATTTTAGACCTTTGAAAAATATCAAGTTGTTTTTTTATTGACTTTTTAAATTTAAAATTTATATGGCCAACCTTTATTTTTTTAGGAAAAATATCAAAAATAAAGTCCTATAAAGAGATTCTGATAATCAAAAAAAATTTAGAGTAATTTATTTTGGAGAAGAACTTTGCTAGTATTTTTAGACAATTGAAACAAAATTTGTATGTATCTTTTGTAAACAATTTTCACTTTTATTCATATAGACTATTCCTCATTATTTTTTAGTTATTTAGGTACAAGTAAGATGAGTACATGGATCATACATTATTATACATGAACGATTTTTCATAAAATATAATTAAATTTTATATTCAAAAACTTAAATTTTTTTGCAAACCGCACAATAACGAATATTTTTAATTTCCGAATTCTTATGATTTTACTTGATATATGTATTCAAAATTTCATATTCCAATTTTCTTTTTAAGTTAATGCCACCGATCTACTCGCAGCAAATCACAGTCTTTGTTCTTTATAAAAGCGCCACAACCGCTTACGAATTTCGTTATAAATTTAAATATCTTAAAACCGATTTTAGCTCGCACAATACAACAATAAATTTTCGCTTGGCACACTTAAGCATTTTCCAATGGCCCTATGTATTGACCATTCTTATTGGCCAAACGACGCTCTTCCAGTTTTCTGGCAAAATCAGGATCGCTCTTGGCGCGCTGCTCCAGACGCTCCTGTTGCAATTTTATGCCTGCATAGATTTGATCCAAACCCTTTTGTATTTCATCCGGTATGGCGGGTGGTGTGGGTATGTGATCGCCTGTCGCACGGAAACCATTCTCATCGGCAGTATATTGTACGTTGACGACATCACCCTCGGGCGATTGGTAAGAGTATTGACCATGCTGCACCAGCACGCCGTTGGGATTGGTCTCTGAGAAATCCTTCAGGAAACCGGTCTCTTCATGCACAATATTATTGCCGGTTTCGTATTCGGTCTTATAGCTGCCATCTTCACTCTGCTCTTTGTTGTACTTGAGTATTGGTATCCATGTGGTGCTTTCGCGATGATGATCCCGATGATCGGAAACCTTTTCGTCGCGCGGTATGTTATTTTGATTCGGGTGACCGTGATGGTGTTGCGACTGACAGGATGTGACTGCAAGGAATAGGCCGATGGCGCATACCAACAACTAGAGTCGCGATTGTGGTAGAGCCGTACGAGCGAGGATTAAATAAAGAAAAAATAAATGAAAAATTAAACATATTTTTACAAAACCTCGAAAACAAGATTATTTGAATGTAAAATATTTGAAATTATTTTTTCGTATTTGTTTTTAAACGACTTACAAATTTGTTCATTTTCCGTAATTAAATTTAGAATCAGAAAGGAAGTCTACACAACGGGAAGAGGATGTAAATTTAATTCCTCACTTAACGAATTTATGAGTATTTATAAAATTTCTTGTTAGCAACCGCGTTCCTAACAACTTATGCTGCGCGTATGTTTTCAAAACGTGAATTTCCGAAATTTTCGAGTGAGTGAAAGCGGGTTTGAAAAAAGACTGCGCACCAGCGGGCCCTATTTAAGCTATTTATAGCAGTGTGATTGAGACTACTAAAGTCGAGCGCATACACCAACACACGTGTAGCGACACTCATACATCGGCCGGCAACGCACACACCTGCAGTTCGGTGTGCAGCGCGTTGGCTGAGCTTTTAGCTTTTCAGCATTGAATGCCTCGTCTGCCCGCCTTTTTTGTGAGTTTCTTTGAGTATGCGATTTTGGCGCGCATCGGCAGTGAAGCCACACTCACACACACATACAAATGCACATTAGCTTCACTTGTACATTTTTTGCTGCAGATCTATTCATTGGCGCTTGGCTTTGTTGCTGGTCGGTCGACTGCAATTCATCGTTGTCGCGGCGCTGCAACGGCCAAATGAAGTCTGCAATTGGTAATTGTTGTTTGGCCGTCGCATCCATTTTTAAGCGTAAAGCGATAGTTGTCGGTGGATTTAGGGGCTGACTGCAAAATATTTAAGATTGGTTTTATGGTAACAGAAAATTTTATTTGATCTTTTTCCTTTCTGTTTCTTAAAAAATAATGATTCACAAAATTAAGGCTCCAGCCCTATTCTGTATCTCGATTTGTAGATAAATTCTATTCGAAATTTGGATCTATATCGGGAAGTGGTACCACCCTGTGTCAGATTAAATTCTTACATTTTTCGTGTTTTGCTTTCTACAACTCACTCTTTACTCTGAAAATCATCCGATCGTAAAAAAACTGAAAAATTGAAACCAGCTTTATAAAGAGAGATAGAGAGTGAAAATATTTTAATTAATATTTCTTAATCCACAAAAAGGGAGACCCCACAATCTGTGCCAACTGAGGTGGAATAATCTACTCTACTCTTCGAGAAAATAATTCGATCTACAGAGCTGAACACAAAAGGTACAATTTTCTATAAGAGTGTACAACTGCTGGCGTACGCCGGTAACAGCAATATCATTGTATCATTCTACTTTCTCAAGGTTGGTCAAAGAAGCGAGACAAATGGTAGTGAATGAGGACAAAACTGTCTCCAAACAAACAGTCGTCGCATTCACCACTTGGTCTCAACGTCATTGTTGACAGTCATATCTTCGAAGTCGTAAATAATTTCATCTATCTTGGAACTAGCCTTAACACCAACAACAACGTCAGGCTCGAAATCCAATGCAGAATAACTCTTGCCAACAGGTGCTACATTTGGACTTAGTAATTGAGAAGTAAAGTTTTCTCCGACGAATACAGACCAACTCTACAAGTCCTTCATCAATCCCGTCCAGTGCGAGGACATAGAAAATGACATCATCTGATGAGTCGGCTTTAGGAATGGTTGAGAGAAAAGTTTTTGCGGAAGATTTGTGGTCCTTTGATCATTGCAACGGCCAGTACCGGACGTATATCCAATATGGCGACATTTACGCAGTTCAGCGAATTAAGGGATAGACCATGTTGTCCGAATGGAAGAGAACACTCTACATAGCTTTGAAAGTTTTCGATTCAGTATCAGCCGTTGTAAGCAGAGGGAAAGGAAGACATCCACTTCGTTGGAATTACCAGGTAGAGAACACTTGACGTCAAACAGGGAAAGGAAGAACCACTGGTGCGCTATTGTAAACTTGGCGATGTCGAGGCCAATAAAAAAAAAAAGAATATGACTAAGTAAGATATTGTTTTAAAGGTAACAGCCCGAGCAATGTGACAATTATCAAATCTTTTGGCATGCTTATCTGCATTTAATTTAAATTCTTGGTATGCTGGATATTAAATTGGATACCGTATTTGTTATGTGATAACATAAGATAAGAAATTAATTGAGGAATGCACTGCGACCTTGGGTCTATTGTGCCCTCTCCTAACTCACAGGGCCTCGCTTAGCCCCAGCAAATTGATGAAGTCCAATAATCCGCTGGGTGCTATCGAGGCGATGTGATCCCTATCCGGAAACATGGTTTCAAGGGCCTTCGACCTGCGCCTACAGACTGCGATGCAGTCGATAAGCAGGTGCTCCGGGGTTTCAGGCTCCCTGTCGCAGAACCGACAGTTAGCGCAAGCTGATAGGCCCAAGTTAGCCAAATGCCCCTTCAGCCTGCAGTGGCCGGTGTAGAATGCGACCAGGAGCCTGAGTTTGTTTCTCGGGAGGTTTATTAGCGATTTGAACCTCTTACGGTTATACCGCCCAACTAACAGCTACCAGTATGCGTGACGCATACCGTGCGCTCGCCACCAATACCTTTCCCTACTCACTCCTTCTTCCTTGCGGAGCAGCTCCTTCACATTATGAGGGTCCACCCCGGTGAACGGTTCGGGTCCAACCATAGTGGAGGAGGCTGCAGAGCGAGCAAGCTCGTCGGACAGCTCGTTGCCGGCTATGCCCCTGTGACCAGGCACCCAAATCAGGTGCACCTGGTTTATTTCAGCTAGGTTATTTAATCGTTCTCTACACTCCTGCACTAGTAGCGACTTGATCTCGTAGGAGGATATCGCTTTTAGTGCCGCTTGACTATCGTTGCGGTGGAGAGCCTGGTACGCGGACCCGCAATACCCGCACCTATCCCATCCGACGTTTTCGAGCCGTCGGTGTACCACCTCAACGTGCTATCCCTTAGCATTTGCTCAAGAGTGGGGTCGTTCCACGCACACTTGCTACCAAGGGTAACCTTAAACCTCTTCGTGAAGTGAAGCTCTATAAGAAAATACATTTTTGTTACCCTGGATATCTTAGCCAATGTTATTGGTCTGAAGTCTCCAGATAATGAATTTATTCATAAAAAAAATATTGAATGTGCTCTTGATTTATGATATTTCCATTTCTTAATTATCGGCTTCCTACTAATAAAATCCAGCCATGATTACCCCTTTCTCTCCTCTCTACCACTTTTGCCTGCAAGTAAATACGTGATACCTTTAAGGCTATTTACTGGAAATGTTCGAGGTCTTTAAGGTTTACTGAAAATCAAACGTGGATATATTTAAGCCTACATTCTACTAAATGTCCACTTTTACTCAGTGAAAATGCTCCCTCTGCGTTTCAAAAGTAGTTCTCTTGTCCTCAGAAACAATGATTTTGCCGAATACCCAAAAATCGGTACAATCTATTAGTGGCAGTTAAAGTGAGGGTAAAACATCTACATCAATGAGTGATCTGTAAAAGCAATTTGTAAAAGCATTTGATCTGGAAGATTACAGTTTTAACTATATTTGTATACAATTTCCGAAGCTTGGTATGGAAAAATTGAAAGGTGGATTAATTGTTGGTCCTCAATAACGACGGTTCATGAAAAATACAGATTATATTAATGTTACGACAGTTCCGGAAAGTGTAGCTTGAAAAAGTTTAGTGTTGATAGCCCAATTTAACCATGAAGAACCAAATTATGGACTAATATTCCAAATTTTACTGACAAACTTTGGGATTCTAAGAGCAAATATGATTATCAAGTTAGACTAAATCCACAATCATCTGGATAAATTTTCGGATGATTTAGAAAATTATATTGAGGAATCATTAGGATCTACAAAAAATGGAAAAAGTTTCCAAATATTGATGGGATCGTACCATTCTGGCAGATTATTGATTATTAAAAAGTTTGCCAACTGGATAATTATAAAGGAAATGGTTCTAAAAGGCACTTAAGTGACATAGAACATATTTTTTCGAAATTTGTTTTTCTGTTTATTCCGATAAAGTCTGATTTGATTTGTTATTATGTTTAATGTTTTCAGATTTTTCTAATATAAAATGGAAATAAAGTTTTAAAAACAAACGAGAGCATATATCATTATTGATTTTATATCTAGGGCAACAAAATCCGATTTGTGTAATTAAAAAAAGTGGTTTTAAAAAATAGTTAGAAGTAATACATTTTTCAACCTTTTTTAATTTAGATCTATCGACGAAATAAAATCTTCTATAGCCACCACCTTATAGTTATTTACCGCTTCACTTCGTAATCTGACTTTTAACATATCGCCAAATGCTGGCGGTCGATCGTTCGTTCATTCGACCGTTTGGTGCCTCTATCGTTGTATGCTATTATGGTATGCATCCAACATGTGAGAGTCTTCTGTTGATTGACCGGCTGTACATCGTTGTAATGCCGTTATTTTTCGCGAACAAGAGTGAAACTGGTCTTTTGTTCATTTTTGTTTTTGTACAGACTTTTTGCTTTTGAAATAGCAACTAGTTGTGGCAAAGTGGATGCCATCTATGTTGAACCAAATTAACTGCTTTACAAGTACGTGTGCATGTGCTTGGCAGCTTTTAAGCTTTTCACACAATTATCAACACACACATATGGCCATACCTAGTATGTAGACGACTGGTAATGAGGTGGTGTGTGAGCGTAAGCGTAATGAAGAAGATGCTGCATTACTGAGCAGATACTTGTGCAAGTACATGTGACTATATACATACATACATACACACATGTATGCTTATACAGATGCATGCATGCAAAATTGCAGATGTTGAATGCTTCATTTTATTTATTTGATTTCGCAGGCCGCTTTAAGGTGCGGGTAGCCTACGCTGTTGTTGGCTTTTGCAATAGTCTCTTTTCAATAATTCTTATTTTTAGTTTTATATTTTGTAAGCAACAGAAACAAAAAAATATGAAGAAATAAAATATGTTGCAGTTTTGCAAAAAAATCACACCGGCGTTTTTCGGTTGACATCGAATGCATAACTTAGGCGAATTTCGGTGTGGCTCACCATTGAAGATTAATTTATGATTATACAAATATTTTCGGAGTTAAAAATTAGAGGAAACGGCGAGTGTGTATAGAAACTGACATAAATAACAAAAAATCCATAAATTAGTGATTTTGCTAGCTAACACAGTGATTTGCATCTTTAATGCCACCAAAGCCTTGCTAATTATTGGGCTTTTGATGTCAGAGGTGCTGCGCTTTTGATTGACAAACGACAACTCTTGACTTGAGCACTACTTTTTTTGACCATTTCGATAATTGCTTTTGGCGCAAAACAGGGTGCATTGACACTTTTTGATTAATGTTGGTGGCGCAAAATTACAAGCAAGGTAGCGCTCATACGGTTAGAACCAAGTACAAAATCATCTCTCACTGAAATGTATATTGAAGGAATGAGTAATTTATCCTTAAAATTACAAATTACTTAAAGCAATATGCATTTGATGACCTGAGCATAGCAAAGTTCGAATAAATAGCATCAATGCTAACAAATACCGCCTGAACTCTCTTCATAGCTTCATATTAGAGCTCCTTTACAATTAATTTTCCAAAACATTTTATCTTCTTCTTTACGGTTACAGTCGAGTTAACAACAGCGGCTCTCTTTTCGCCATTTGGCGCCAATTTAAGATACCAAGTACAGTCAAATCCTTTTCCATATGATCACTTCAACGATATGGGGGTCCTCTCCTTCCATTAGCGAGTACTGAATCGAAAACCTTCAAAACTGGAGTGATTACTTCCATCCTTCCTAGATGGCAACATGACCTAGCCAGCGCAGCAGCCCTCTTGATTCGCTTATTTTGTCAATTCCCTATATCTGTCAGTTTATCGTTCCCTCGACTTGGGGATTTCCAAAACCTTCCTTTTTCGGGGTATTTTGTTTTGTTTTGATTCCCCATAGCCGTTTTTTATTATTGGGAAAAAAATTGGCCGGGGGGGGGATCTTTTTA